>JANHGN010001306.1:11785-39214 GCA_024605025.1 Megaceryle maxima | reverse complement strand
ATTTAGAAGTTTGTCAAAGTGCCTGAAAAATGTCAAAATATCTAAATACTTTGAATCAGTATTCCTTATATTACTTCTTTTATAATCCATTTTCATCACCCATTATAAAAAAAATACACACAAAGTCTTTTCTAGATATAAGAATAGTTGCATAATATTTATTGCTGCCCATTAGCATGCTCAGTTTGTTGATAGATTGCCTTCATATCATACTGGGGGAAGAGGAAATTGGAACCAAAACCAAAAAGCAGTTTAATTATTTTAATTAATTCCAGCTTTCAAAATAATGCAGAATGCTACTGAATATTTAACAAGCTATACAAACCAAATTACATTTATGCTGCTTAGCACGAAATGGAACATAGTAGAAAGGTACTCTTTAAGGCTCTTTGATAAGTCACATGGGAAGATATCACAATCTCAATCATAAGTTCACACTGTGTAAATGTAAGTAGGTGGGTTTGATGGTATACATTAAGCCAAGCTATAGATTAACAGTAACTGCGAAAGAAGAGCACATTTATAAAACTGACTGCTAACCCAATGAAGACAGACTAAGACCCATGCAATGGAGAAACATTCTTGCTATGGAGTTGGGGGTCTTGGTCTCCCTATATATGTTCACTCCATTTTAACATATTGGACTAAGTAACTAATCTAATTAGTTAAAAAGAAAAGTGCAACCTGAGGAGCCCTCATAAGGAATGTAAACTAGATGGGTGTGGAGGTCTATAGGTGTCAATCAATAACAAAATGCAAACTGTCAAGCTTGCTTTGCTAACAAACTGTCACATCAACAATATGCAGTTAATGACTACAAATTAACTGTATACCAGATGCTTGACACTTTGTTATGACACTTAGCAAGCTAGCTGACATTTGGGGATCAAAGCTTCTTTAATTACACTTTGTATAACATGTGCAACCTTTATGCTAATGTCCACATATTCCTTAGAGCAAGACTGTTCAAGTGGCAGGAACTGGCTTATTCGGACTTTGAAACATTCCAGTAAATCTGGATTTCATCTGAAACAAAACTGCTGAAAGGCTTCACATCATTATTCAATATTATCACCTTATCTAAAATAACTCTTTAACTTGATGCACTATACCATAGTCACTCATTTATAGACACCCTCTGCGTGAAATAATGCACTTTCAAAGTGTTAACAGTATCTATAAAAGAAAGAAGCACTAGACACACTGCATTTAAAAGCATCTCTGTGTTCAAACTGATGTCTAGAATCAATTGCACACATTGACATGTCATTCCTAAACCAAATTAAGTTTCCTCATCACACAACCAAATGTAGGACACAGCATTCACACCATTTTTCGCCACCACTTATTACTTTTTCTGATCACATAAAAAAAAAAAAAAAAAAAAAAAAAAACAAACCAAAAAAAACCAAACCACAAAGTAAAAGCAGCCCCAGGTTTGTGAATCCTTATTAATATCAGCAAATCCACTGGCTTACTGTGTTGTTATGAAGGTGTGTTTTCAAAAATTTTAACTCTCCTGTTTATTTCTTAAAATGGAGGTGCCCACATCACACAGGAATTATATGCAAGTTGATGAGTATACATTTCACAGAGTTTTGTGGAAAAAAAAAATAACATAATCTTAAATACTAAAGAATTCTTTTAGCCAGGGAAAATACCCTTTAAAGAAAAACATAACGTCAGAAGTAATATCTGCCTTCCTACTTTGGACAAAAGCGATTCTTAGAAGAAATACTATAAAGGCATAAATTCAAATGGCTTTTTTTCCACCCTAGACACCTAACTCAGGCTCTTAAATACATTTTTATTTGGATTGCATTAACATCCTTTAACACTACTCACTAATTCAGTTTTTGCCATACAGCAGTTATTACACTGGATGTTAACTCAGTTGAATGTTAACTGCTGTGATTACCACAGTGCATCAGTAGAGATTAACTCTATGGAGTGTTCTGGGGTATCTTTGGGAAAAGCTTTCAAATTGCATGAAGCATTGAACTTGGGTTTCCACGTCTCAGTTGCCTGACAGTTATTTTATTCTCCTTGTTCTATATGAGCTGATAACTTGATTTTCTATGAAGTCACAGCTCTGTGCAACTTCTGCCCCAACTATGTAATTCTAATAAGCCAAATCCTTCACACAGTTCTTTGAAGAGCGCTTGCATCACAAATTGTATTGATCAGATTCATCTGACCTAACACAGAGGTCTAAAGCATAAGCATCTCCATCTGAACAAATTATTCCTTACCCTCAACTGAGAGGAACAGGAGCTTTTAAAGCATAATTCATCTGATTTATTTTAGATGTTCACATCAGGAGCAGATGAGCAGTGCTCTGGAAGTGTTTTTTCCTTTTTTACATACCTCAGCTGCAGATGAATCGCCTCCTTGAGTCTTCCACTAGTTTCTATGCAGGCATCTACAGGGTCATGAAAGGAACACCTGTAGCTTGTCTACATGAACGGCTTAGCAAAGCTACTCACTGATGCATCTAACTCTTGATCTAGATAGCAAAATTGACCATTTCAAGGTTCAGCAGATCACAGTAAAAATCATCTAGCTACAAGTTCCTATTAGCAGTCAAAGGCAATGGGAAAAATATTAAGCCCAGATGCTTCCTAACTGAGTGTGGTATAGAAGAAAGGCTAGCCAGGGCTGTAAATGAGAGCTTGACCACCCAGCTGGATATACTGTGTGAAGAATATTAGTATGCAGAATATATTTTTTTTGTTTGTTTTGTTTATTGTTGAATTCATTTAGATCTTTAAGTTCCAAGAGGGAGAACACTGCCATCACGACTCACATGGTATCAGTGTGATGTTATTTATCCCCTTCTGTGTTTTCTTATACTTCATTATTTCATGCCAGACACAGCTTGTTTGTGTCACATTCTAATTAATGTGGGTTTTTTTAAAAAGTGTATTTATCTGCTTTCCATTACATGGCACAACACTGCCTGTGATCATATGACCATGGATACACATGCCTTTTACAACAAATCCTTTTAAACCATCACCCATCATCTACACACACACAGCACAAAAACCAAAATGATGCAGAAATAAGAGATAAACAAAGTGAAAGTCTGTTGCGTGAATTCCCCATGCAATGCTTAAGACTTAATGGGTCTGCAGTGATACACTTCTGAATACCATTTAACCCAGTTATTAAATCCAAAAGATCTGCTAATTCAGTTTAGCTTTTCCGTATGTGGAAGCAGAAATTCATGGTCAAACTGAAGAGAAGTAAGATTCATCATTGTTCTTCCTACTTGTACAAGCACCATGGTGCAAAGATAGTTCTATTTGTTGCAAGTTAATCTTTCAGGTATTTCTTTTGAAATTAGGTTTTGAAAAAGCCCGGCAGCAGTAGATCCCCATCTTTACTCAGTTTCCCCATATAAACTATATTTTGAGTAGCGGCAGTCATGTGATTCTATTCTGTAGTCACATAAAGGGTAACATTTGGGACAAATATGATTTTCCAAGTTCTGTATGTTATATCAGTTTTTCAGATTCCTAGTAAGAAAAACATTACGCTTTGGCTTCCAGAGTATATAAGTAAAAGACAAGCACTCCTTAACAAGAATCCCAAGGTTTCACTGAAATTTATCTGGGGTAATAATTTTTAGCCCTCCTACTCTAAACAAATAAAAAAGGAAAACCATCAAAATTAACAACAACATCATGTATTTGTAAACCTTAGGGAAGTTTATTTTCATTCATCTTTAAAAAACATTGCCCAGATGAAAGGCAGATGTTTTAGACTGAGAATGATTATGCAACTGATATAATATCAGTGGTTATCTATTAGGGAAAATAACAGTATTATCATTTCCACTATTTCGTATATGCTGCTATGAGCCATATAGTAATAATTCTGTAAGTTTCCTAATATAATTTTAAGTGCTACATGTTTGAAAAAAAGTAAAAATTATATGAATATATCCACTTACGAAAAAAGCTTTCACTGATTAGAGCTCATTTCCCTAATATACAGATTTCTAAAGACAGCTCTATTTTAGTTATGTAAAGCATGTAAAAAATGGCATGTGCTCAATCACAGCTGAATCTGAAATTAGCCTGTCATTTTAGACACCATACTTTGGGGTGGGAGAGGGGAAGCTCCTCCAGAAAAACTTTTCCTGGAGGTTAAATGCCTAATGGTCTGATGGCATGACAATGTTTTACAGGAAGATGACACTGTTTTATTATTTTCAACCTTATGTTCAAGGCAGAAGAAAGCAGAAGATAATATTTCTTCACAAAGGACATCAAATGGTACTTTTTCTCTTTGCAGAATGAACAAGCTACTCCAAATAATGCCCTACTCTGTCTGGAGTCACACTATATGCTAACATTGTACCCAAGAAATGGGAAATAACAGACCTGTTTTATACATCTGTATCTACACTAGCCCTCCTTACTGTATTTTCCAGTTGGTGGAAAGGGGCAATTCCAAGCATGAATCATCTCATCATCTGGCAGTCATTTCAATAGGTCAGGTAAATTGTAGGCCAATAAGAACCTATTTCTTTCCCCTAGGCACAAAGGTAGCAAGCTCAAATACTGGTGTCTGAATAGCAGATATCTAAATGTGGGCTGATGGTAGGATTCTACCTCAGACATGTATTTGATAACATGCAAATTTTTGCAGGACAACAGTCTAAATGAACTGGTGAGATCATCTCGGCAAAACTCTTAAATCAGTCCCAAAAGCATGAGGAAGAAAGCAGATAAGTTCGCTAACCAAATAACCCACCTTCTTATCTCATCTTGCAGCCCCTAAAGAAATACAACAGAGTTTCTGACTCAAAAAGACGTGAAACTCTAGGATTGCTTTAACTCCCATATACAGACATATAAAAATAATCTTTTATGTGTGAAAATAATTATTTTTTTCTTTGGGCATATTCAGTCCAGAAGAAGCTAAATATCTTCTCATTAACTGAAATTACAAACATTAGAAAGAGCTAGCCTCATTACTGCCATGTTTAGATTATTTTTCCCCATTTCCTGAGGAGAACATAACTAGAATTTTTTTGTTCTGATTAAAATGGGCACTGACTTTTTCAAGCTGTAAAAACAAAACCTATCTTTAAAAACTGCTTAAATTCGTCACCATCATAGAATTATTATTTTATGAGAGTTCACAAACTTTATGAGGAAAAAATATTATGGATCACCATATGAAAATGGAATTGGAAAAAAAAAAAGCTTTTCATCAGTTAACAAAACCCCTTGATACCCAAGCAGCATGCACATAATGATACTAAAAGCTCGCAATGGAACTTCAGAGGGCTATCAAGCCATGAAAGATCTCATAAAAAGACAAGTGATTAACTTATTTAAACTGAGCAGGAATAAGAATCAAAACCACCTCTCTGCTATTTCTTCTCATGTACGCAAGGTTTTGCGCTGAATAAACAGATCTCACTATCAATACTGGATTCTTCATTTATCAGAGAATGAAACAAAATTTAGGTGATTTATTTGATTCATAGAGTAAAATTCTGCTGCTTACAAAAGAGAAAACAACTCCTTTGATTAAATACAAATTGCTAATGTGAACTCAGGCTTAAAAATGTGAAAAATCTTTTTTCAAAAATGTCCCAAATTTATTGATTACTGATTAATTTTACCAGTTTACATCTTTGTATGCATTTCCATAAAACTACTGATAAAGCCTCTTGTATTAACAACTGTATATTTAATAGCATTTTACAAATAAATGTTTACATGAACACAACCTACCAAAGAAAAAATAATAAAGTACTTGCTACAACTAAAAAGCCCTACAGCAGCTCAGTGATGTGTCCTTAATCAGGACAGAAGTAGTTTGTGGGGCGTATTACAGTTGTAATACAGTTAAGAGGATGAATCCATAGAAGATGAAAGTTTGCTCTCAATTCATTACCTCTAATAAAATCTATTAGATCAAGCACAAAAAGCTTGAGCAAGGGAATGGTAGCTAAATATATCAAGTTCAAAAGAAAAGAAAGTTGTTAAAGGACAATCGTTTAAAGGTTTTATGTCACTTAACAGGTCTATAAAAAGTTTAAAATAGTTAAGTAGGATAAACATTAGTTTCACAAAATGTAAACTGCTTAGGATGTTTACGTCTAAATACTGAACATTTTAGCTGTTTGCAGGACAATGCAACTGTTTCAAGATACACAACACAGAGGGGCTGAGACTATAGTACCATGCTTGAGCTCATGCCCTGGAGAACCATTTTAATAAATCAAGAAGCTATCCATAGAAGTGAAAAAACCAGAAAGCTCATATTCTCCTATCAGGCAGCATATGGACTGTAGAGTCCTCAGTATTTCATAACCAGTACATGGTGTTCTATATAAAGTAACCAGTATTTATTTTGTTCCTGAAATTAAACATGAAAAACAGTCAGATATTCAAGTGTTGTATTTTTTACTGCTTGTTGACTTGTCACATGAAACAGAATCCTGGGACATGACTACCATAATGCAAAGGTAAATCACTCAGACTCTATATGTCCTTGGCTGTCACACGAGTTTATCTTCTCAATTTCCGTTTATCTTTCCATCTCCAACAGTAGCTAAGGCTAGACTGTTATTTGGGGAGATACTAAGAGGGAGACTCCAATCTGTTGCTTCTAATGATAGTGGGTGTAATTAATAAATAAATTAATATTCTTCACTTCAAAAGTATGGGCAGATAAAGATTTATTTGCAGAAATTTGCAGCACTGTCCTTCCCCTATCACGTAACTATTACAAACTACCACACGTAAGAACCTCCGAATTTATTGTGCAATTTTAAGCTTTCTCACTCATCCCATATTTACAAATGGGGTGCCTTCCTTTCACTTAGATTTAGATATCTGCAATACCCACGTGGCATAGCCATCCTATAGACTTCTTTCATAACCAATGGCACAACACAGGAAGTTCTACAGTTTGCTTCATCTGACCAGTTTTGAACTTCTTTATAACAAACTGTATAACACTGTAAAAATACAGTTCCTTGACTATCAAGAGGAGACAAATGGTCATCAGTTCAGATGGAGCTTTGCACACTGTGTATGTCAATTGGGATGAAGCAAATCCAACACTGCAGATCAGAGTATTTTGAACCCTGAAAGTATAGGTCCTATTGGTTCAGGAAATTTTCTCCATCTCCAAATTATGGCTGATGTGTAAATTATGTATTGCATTATCTAGGTAACAGCATGAGAGTACATGGGCGTATGAGAAAGTCAAGTTTTCTGGGATAAAGTTGGAGGATTGTGTGAAGCAAAAAGAAACAAACCTAGTGCTCTCTTGTCCATAATAACTTTGGAAAATAGTTCCTAGAGTAAACTATCACCATAACTACACCTGCATTTTGTTTCAGAAGGAAATAGTTGGTTTATCCCAAAAAAATACACAAAAAGTGGTAGAGTGTGGGCAATCAGGATTCAGAAGTAAAAGGGGAGTTATTTAACAGCACAGGAATGCCCACAGAGACCAGCTCTACCTAAAGCACCATAGGCAGAATGAAAGAAACCACTTTCTAGGTAATAATTTAAGAGATGGTATAGAAAATCTATCAGAGAACACAAATATTTTAAGTACCTCTTAGGCTTTCCTTGTTAAACAGACTCAAATTTGACATCCTTTACAACCACTTTAGTTGTGTAATACTCCAAAATATGTATTGTCATTATGAAAACATGAAGCAATTACATAAAATAAAACTTACTGGTTTAATACAGATAACAGTATACAAATACATGTATATACAAATGTATACGTTGCATACCCATCAGTATATAAAACTGTTGTATACATTACAGGTACACAGCTAATCGTTTTTTTTCAGTGCACACTCTAAATATTTAATATTTTTAAGTATTTCAAGTAAAGTTTGCAAGAGTGTTTTTCAACTACATTCTAAGTATACCATTAGCTTGTCTCATTCATGTTAGATATCTGTTTATGCCATGAAGTTCAAACAAACATGTGACTTCTTTAAATTCTAAGCAAGCAATTTGTAGGCTGCTCATCCATTATCTCCAAGCGTGCTCTCTGTACAAGGTCTACTAAAGTAATGGTTCTTTCATCAAAGCCTAATGGTTTGTTTCAAATAATCAAAGTAGTGTTTATATCACTGTCCTCAGGTGCAACCATTTTGTTTCCAGGAGAACGGTATAGTACATGCTAATGTCACAAGTGATAAATCAAAGCAACTACATTTGTTTCTCTACCTTAACCAATCTACCCTATGTCTTCAGCAACAGCAAAAAAAAAATATCACCCTGGCATTTGCACTCTGTAGCTTATTCTGAGAACATGAGCAGTTTTGCAAGTAGTAAAACATTTTATGTAAAACTCACTCATTCCTTTCTTCTAATAATAACAAGTACAGCTTGACTTATGTGGGAACTAGCACTTGTTATCTGAAGCAGGATAGGAAGATGTTTCTCCCCACTACAACTTTTCATGAATCCTGAGATTATTTTTGTGCAACATCCTGCCTTTGGTTAAATAAAGCATGTCTGATCAACTTAATTCTTCATAGCACTGTTACAGAAATTCTTTTTTTTCTTTCTTTTTTCTTTTCTTCTTTTTTTTTTTTTTTTTTAACTTTGTCATCAAAGCAGGAAAAAAGCCTCGCAAATCCTTCAACTGGACAAAGCAAAAAATTGAACTCACCTGACCGATACTTTAGAGGACCTTAGACAATTCATTGTATATACAGAGCAGAAGTGAAGTTAGCTCCACAACCACCTTTTCTCCTCTTTATTTTTTTCTGATGTTTTGTTGCAACATTGGTAAGAGTTTTGTGTATCTAATATGATAAAATGGGAACTTCAAATACCCTGTGCACCACGTTGGATGTGGTGTAGTAATTACTCCAGTGATGTTATTCTCCTTACCAACAATGTGCTGGGAAAGTCACATGGGCAAAGCTTTCTGTCCAACAGGAAGCAGAACCTGCATAGTCATCAATCATGCCCCATTTTCAATTAAAGGAATGACACCAATAGCAGTGGCAGGAGATTCCATCAGTCCTGTTAGATAGAGGGTGAGGGTTGCCTATATTAACAGCTGAGGGGGGTAGAATCATGGAATAAAATGGGAACGATGATAGACAAGTGAGCTGGAGTGGACAAAAGGTTCACTTTACGAGTCTAAGTGCAAATCATCATCCTCATCATCATCCAATTAGGAAAACTAATACTTACATTTAGTTCAAGAAAGCAGGCAGGAGCAGTTGCACGACTGAGTGAGGTTTCTGAATGAAGAAGGTACTTAATACACTGTTGAGCCTTTGGCAATGATACCACACCAAACACGTTTGAAAAATATTATTTAAATTGTGAGCTATAGCAAAACAAACAAACAAAAGTCTTTCTATCCATTTAAGTCCAGAAAGCTGAAATGCGAGATTGTGAACTAAGCAGCCACCTATACTTCAGGTCTTCTCATGATACCAGCCTGCCTCCTAAAGGGTAGAATTTGTTAAATTACCCAGACCTGACAGAGTGCATCTAGTGTGATATTACCATACATCCTGACACACAGAAGAAGGGAAATAAAAATCTGAAATTAAAATACAAATAACAAATTCAAATTTGGAGAATTTTGTTTTATGAAACTTCCTCCCAATTAACTAACTCTGAAATACAAAAGCATAAGAAAAAAAAAAGAAAAAAAAAAAAAAAAGAAAAATATTTCTGTGATATTATACCATCCAAAATATGTATTTTTTTAATGTCACAGAAAAATAAAGCTTATTTGAAACATTTTTCCCTGAGTTTTGCCCCAAAAGTAGGCCTATAGGTTGTTGGGGTTTTTTTCTTAAAATCCAGGCCTGACTCCAAGTATTACGATCTTTGATTTTAACACAGACCTGAATGTCTGCATGAGCAAGTGGAATTAAATATCATGAGGAAAATGTGGAGCCAGAGGAAAGTGCAGATAAAACAGTTCCTCTTGCTATACACTCCTAAAGTTCTAGATCTGTTCTCTTCCCAAGTCCACCTGTACATGCATGAGGTAAGCAGAAATATATTTGGTGTTATCTTTGTTTAAAAAAACCCACAGTATACAAAGGAAAGAAACAGGCAAGAAGGAAATGCTGTGCAGGTTTTGATTCAGAAAATAAGGTCATCAAAAGGAACTAAGAACAGTAGTTCTAGGTCTGAGGTCTGGAAAGCATATGAAGGTCTGTTTGGCTTCTGTTTCCTATTCATTTTCTCTCAGCCTCTTGTCCTTAGTGGCAGAAGGACAGAAGATGACTACTCAAACTCAGATGGGGTTTGGTAGCATCTGGCCAGTAGGCACCAAAGCAGGTTACTAGCTGATAGCTTCAGTGTACTGCAGAAGCCAGTAGGCAAATGGACACTAACACAGGGAAGCACTGCAGCATTTTACTGGCTTCTGTACCCACCTTCCTCTTCAGCCACCCGTAGCCCTGCTGCTCAGCTTCCTGCCTCTTCATTTCTGGAGCCACTCACTTCACAAGGTGGCTTTCAATATCTTAGAAGATTCTGAAGACAAAAAAAAAATGGTGCCAGAAGAGCTATCCAAATAACAGGAAAAGAACTGGAGGGCTAAGATGTAAAAAGTCAAAAAGGTAAGATAATAAATCCAATTTCTGACTCTTTTTGCGTATCAAGGCTATTACCCAACAGGTTAATATGTATCAAATGTATAACCCCAAGAGGTAAGACAAATAAGAACAAAATTTTCCTCTGGCTAATTTTACCCAATACAGAATAAACTCCACAATGAAAGTGTGAATATCTTGATTAAATCTAATATAAAAAATACATTTCTACTGACTCGCTTTTGCAGGAGTCACCACAAACTAACTTTTTGAAAAATAAAAGGAACCACCAGATATAAATTTTCCTCAGTTCATTAAGGTGGGTATTTCATTCACTGAAGAAAGCCTTGAAAACAAAGACTTACTTGGCTAACCATCTAACACTAAATAGTGATTAATTTTCTACTACCACACTCCCTATTAGTATTACTCCCAAATGTTCAGTTTAATTTAAGTACTTTCTGATTCATGAACAAGGGAATAACATACAGCTATAAAAAGGTAATCCAATCCTAAAATGGCCTTAACCCCCATAATCTGCACTTCAATGGCAAGGGAAACTGTATAGTTTTGAAACTGTAATCAAGATATTTTTTTTTCAAACACACACACTGGAGCTGTCCTTTGCTCCCATCACTTATTAGATTACAATAAAACGACCATGCTCTCTTTATGGTGGGAACACAGCGACCCTGGGGTGATTTATAATCTTGTGAAACCCTGTCCACACTGCTGACCAGACTTTTTTTTTTTTTTTCCTGAGGTCACTATCTGTTTCTTCAACTGATGTCTTCCTGCTGTGACAACACTGTTGGATAGCTGTCAGCACATAAGTATTTTTCAGGCTACGTATTATCACTGCACGCATTTCTTGTGGGTTGTTGGTTGGGTTTTTTTTCTGTCGAAAGCATTTCTGTGCTTGGTGTTTAGATAGAAAAAGGACCATTCTAGGAATTTCTCATTAGTCTGATGCCTAATCCAGAGGAGACAGCTAAAGAGGAAAATAATTAAGTAGGTCTTTTAATGACAGAAATAATACTGTTTCTTCTAAACTTATCAAACTACTACTGACTACATATTGTTCTGTACTCTTTCTGTCAAATATGGTTTTCCACTTCAGGAATAAAATATCTGGAGTATTCCTAGATAAAACAGAAAATATTCCATTTATGAATCATGCAAATTTTGGGAAATGGCAATAAAACATTTTTAGGCAGAAAAAGGAGAGAAAGAAGCAGATAATGTAGGAACTGTTTTGTTTAGTATTAACTGTTATTTATTAAATAAATGTACTTTGAGAAAATATTTTTTAAGTTTCCTCTCCCTCAGCATACTTGCTCCAGGAAGAAAATGGCTGTCTGAGGTAGGCTTATTTCATTCATTCTAATGGAAAGCATTGGTAATTTTACTACCTACAAATAGTTTTGGCAATATAATTTAAAAAAAAAAAAAAAAAAAAAAACCCACCTTAACTTGATATAGTGTTTACTCCTTGCATACACCGAGGAATTTTAAAAGACATTTTAAAAACAAACAGCACTAAATGTATATTTTTATGCTTCTCCTAAAAAGAGTTCATATCCATTTGATTTACATATTCAACAATCATTAAAGTAAGTTAATTAGAGATGAACAGTGACATTCTTATGATCCCTGGGCAAGACATCCTTGCATAACCTCAGGTGAAAGTTTATGATGGTAATAGCCACCATCTCCCCCTCAATTGCCCATGCTATGCCAGGAATTCAGTATACTGTCTTGGGTCGCACCCTGCACAGCATGGATTCCCTGCTATCCCTGCCTCGGAGTGTATAAGCATCGGTTACAGAAGCTGCCTCCCCACTATCTATCTGTCTGTATAACAAAAGTTTCAATTTGGTCATAATTAGAACTTGATCCATTAACAGCAAAATTTGCACTGAACTGAATGTTGCAAGATTTCTCTTTTAAAGCAAATGCTCAGCTGATCCACGTAGTACCTACTGGGTGCTGTCTTTCCCTACCTAAGCTAGTAGCATTTCAAAACAATTTTCAGTGGAAGTGCAAACCATCTAACTACCACTTGAAACAATATTAGAAAGCTATGACTAAATATAACAGGTAAATGGATTATGCACAAAACTTCCAACAACTTTCTTCATATGATAGACTATAGCTAAACATATAAAAATTTTTTTACTGAGAATTGAAGTTTTCAATATTCTAGTAAAGAAAACAAAATACAGCATTTCAATCAGTTATGCCTGAGAATTTCTTCACTGTAAAATATCTGGTTTAGGAAAATCAAATTATATGCAGTTTTCACAATATTGCCCTTCATATTTAAAAATTAAAAAGACTTAGGTTGGAGTTAACACCAGATATTCTTTATTGGTTTATTCACCACTGTAAGCTGTTTCAGAAGGATAAAAAAAAAGTATTTCACTTCATGAAGATAAGGACAAATTGATAATTGTAGCAAATAAGTCAGGTTGTCCTTTGCTCTCGAGGAGGTAACCTACTGTTTCACTCCTCTAAGGACTTGCTTAATAAGATGAAGAAAATCTCTGGAAAAAAAAAATCAATTAAAATGGAGAAAAGTCCCTTAGGATCAAGTTAGCTTGGCAGTCCATGCATTTCTCAATCATTCTTTCCGTTTGTTCTAAGTAATGCAACCTTATTGAATGTTCTTAAGCAGTACTCTTTTTGGTAACAAGGCAGTTTCAGAAGGGAACAACAAAAACCCACGCTAAAACATCAAGGGCTGCTGGATAAAAGAGGGGCTGGGAAGTGAAATATCTGATAGATGGAAAAAATGCAACCGGAAACAAAATGCATATTCCTAGGATTGAAACATGAAAAGGTAGTAGGAGCTGCTAGTGTAAAGAAAATTACATATTTACCCATTCACTTACTAGTCTTTCTAACCAGGTCCTTACAGGGCCTTTACATGGCAGTATATGACAGGGTGGGGCTGTAAGTTTATCCATTCATTCCACAAACTACAAAAAGCTTTCACAATCTGTAGTCATGAATAGTCACCAAGAAATCCCACCTTAGAAGGAGAATCAAAGAATAAAAGAAAGCCAAAAATAATTCCTCAGCTTCTCTTAAGCACTCTTCATCCTTTTTGCTATTAATTCAAATTCATTTAAAAAATAATTAAAAAAAAACAACCAAAACACCAAACCAGTCCTCTTGCACTTTCATATGCAAAACAGTAACAAAAATATATTTTATCTACCTTTTTTTAAAATCTATTGGATTAATCACAGTCTCAGATTACACTGCAGGTGTATACTTTTGAATTAGAGCACTTGTCACTAAAGACTGAATGTCAGTCCCAACAGGCTGTCCTAACACTAACTGGCAAATTATATCATGTTCATCCAAAGCTTCTCACCCACTGCATTCTGGATTAAAAACCAGATAAATAAATTCTGTATATATTATTCCTTACACCTCAGAATGTGGCTGCATGCTGTTATGTAAGTGCTCTGTTTCACTCTACTTACTACTAGTAATTTAAATGATGGAGAAATAACCTTTATATAGTACAATGCTTTCAAAGCAACAAAAAGGGTAAATAAAGACAAAATCATATTTCAGGTCAGAAGAAAATAAAAGTGGCTGTGCCTCTCCATGGGAGTTACTGCAAAAAAGTGTATGCATTTATAGCACATTTCATATTTTGGATAAAATCTGTGTACAGACATGTAAAGTATTATTCAGTTGCCCAAATAGGCATGTAAAGTAATTTTAGACCCCATGGGGTACCATGATGGCTCCTCCAAAAAGAAAGATCTCCCAAAAGTCACCCATCACATCTGCCAGACCTTTACAGGTGTCTAAGATTTAATGACTTTATACCCAGAGCACCTCAATAGGCACTAGATGCTTATGTTCAGGTAATTACATTGAGGCAAATGTAAGGTAAGGTTATTTGCCCCTAACTTGAGGCATCTAGTAGCTGTCCCAATCTAAACTAAAGATCCAAGACTCTTTCTGTAGTCAAAGGAATAAAGCTTGGCATCTCTAGAAAGCAATTCATCTTGTTTATCTTACCACATATTTTAATGACACACGAGTGGCTTTTCTGGATGTGCTCATCCTTCTCTGACTACAAAGGGGGCGTAGCTCAAATTAAAAAAATTTACATATCTGAGGCTAAAGGACTGAAATTTACTCTCAGTCATGCTGCTTTAAAAATATATTATGCTGCTTCAGATCTAATGCATGTTAAGGAGTGTCTAAAATTAGGTATTTAGAAAGCAGTTGTCTAAACTCCTATTATTGTCAAAGAAGATCTAGTTGATGTAGTCAAAGAAGTCTAGAAAGCCATAGAAAGCTATTCAGTGGAGCAAATGTAGGTGTCTACTTCAGAATAATGAGTCTTTCTTTGACTGTATCAACTAAACTGCCATTGACTAAATCTACGTGTCTGAATCTTTAGTTGAATTCTTCCCTATGAATTTGATCAGCTGTCTGAATACAGGAGCCTAGTGCCATCTGCAATGCCCTCAAGTATCCAAGACATGCAGACAAGCTGGCAGACTTGACGAAGGACCTGGGAAAGACTTGCACTCATCTGAACAGCAGCTATAAAACAGAGAAGATACCCTAGGGCCTTTCAAATGCAGCTAGATGCTTGTGTTTATGCAATTGAATCATGTCCTACAGTTCCAAACAGCAAGTTAATTTGGAGTAGCTAGTGCATTAAAATGATATGTTAGCTCACTTGAAAGTAACTTCTCCACAAACAAGTCTTTTACCTTGTTGGTCTGAAGTAAATGACTGGATATCTTCCCTTGTTAACCTAAAGAACATTATCCCTTCACATTTCTTCCTTAACCCTAGATTTCTACTGTATCATATCATAACCTTAGTCATAAATTTTTATTTACCAGTGCTCCTAAGGTAACATTTTTATTTGGACAAATACACCCACATTTTCAAAATCATGGTGTATTATTCAGTAGTTAAAAGAAGAAGAAAAAGAGACTCCATAAGTTTTTCCATAAAATATTATATTCTTTGGCTACAGTTTATATAATACTTTCTCCATCATTAGCACAAAAGTTTAAAATATTAGGAGCTGATTATATTTTTTCACTGTCTTCACCTGATGACAGCCACCCTGTAATGATAAACATCAATGGACTAGATGATCTTTTGAGGTCCCTTCCAACCCCTAACATTCTGTGATTCTGGGAATGTGATAGTAACCACAAATTTGTTATTACTCTGAAGGTAATAAGAAAGCATGTCATAAAAATCTGTTCTGCACACCTTCTATGATATTTTAGACATTTAAGCTGTTGTTACATGTCATTATTCTGTCAGTAGCAGATCAAGTATAAGAGGTTTTCTATATATTTCCACACCATTCCTTCCCTTCACCTCCACTTCTTACTCATCTAAGGTTCTTGTCCCTTGCTATAAATCACATTAATGCAAGCATTTGGCTGGCTGTGTTCCAAAACCAAATGCATGAAATGAAATTAAATGGAAAAAAAAAAACAAAAACAAAATCAAGCTCTAAAAGTCTAAAAAGTGTTGTCTTGTGTTTAGTTTCTTTGTTGCTTTTGGTTTTTTTCTTGTTAGATACAATTATTTCACTGAACCAGTTTAGATAGCTAAAGAAAGAACTGAATCTATGCAACTCATGGAACAGAACCATTGGCAGGAATAGGGAAGGGAACCTCTTAAATAGCTGCCTGGGGAACAGTAGTATGGAGCCACTGTCCTAGTTCAGATATAAAAATGATATCTGAAAAAAAATTAATTCCTGACATGGAGAACACAACTGGACAATTAAATCAAAACTTGAAAATAGACAATGGATTTTTTTTTTTTTCTTAAAAAAAAAAATCTCTAGTTTTGGATGGAGAAATACTTACCAGAAAATAACAAGCCAAAGAGAGGAAAATTACATACTGATAGTGTACACAGCAGAATTTTCCCAAGCTCCAGAGACTGGTGGTCCCATTGAATCCAAAAGGGCTGACAGAGTTGGGACACCAAAATCCTCCCATTTCTGCCCAGGCCACCAGCATGAACAATGGGTTCTTTCAATCAGCTTATGTCCAGGATGCTGGTGGCTACTATGCACAAGCAAAGACTACAGGATTCATACACCTGATAAAACACATGACAGATTTTCTGAGCCTGGAAGCCACTGAAGTATCAGTACCATCTTCCATGTCTGAGTACACAGTTTGGGTTGACCTCCCAGCGGTTGCACCAACCAGGTAACAGGAGTGAATAAGAGAATGCACTGTGTGAACAGTTATCTTCTACTAATATTAGTATCTTCATTCTACAGCTAATAACAGCTTGAGGAGTAAAATCAATATTGTAAGAAATATTGGTCATGATCAGTGTCTTCTTCTGACTTGATTCCCTTTACAGGAAAAGCAAAGATTACCGTAAAAAAAAATAGACTGTGTTAATAGAAAATACAAAATTAGAGTGCTCCTGGTGATAGCAACTTCTGACACACTTTGTAATTGGCATTCTCGAAACCTGACTCCCCTCCTACATTGTAGAAGGACCTTTAATGTATTTGACATCTAGAAGAACTTTGTTTCATCACATGATCCTACCACACCTCACTATGTTGGTTAAAGTTGAAACTTTTATGAAACCATTATTCAAATGGGAAATAACTGGTAAGCACTGCCAGTGATTTTTTTTTTTTTTTTTTAAACTACAACCAACCTTTTTTAACTCTAAATGCTACAAAATCTCAGCCCTGGAGAATAAACACCAATCATCTAGCTTACATTTCCATCCTCAAGACATAGCTGGTCTTCTTGGAAGTGGAACCTCGTAAGTACAGTTCAGCTGATTTTCATTAACTAATAGTTTCCATGTTGTTTCAATAGTCATTACCAGTTACTTTTTAATTTCTGAATCTTAACAGCAAAAGTTGTTGTGTATTCATTAGATCTAAGAGACTATGTTCAGAATTGGTGTTCTTACTCTTTTAATTTTCTTTTCTTTTTCTTTAAAAACAAAGACCCAAAACCATAACTGCGATATGGATACCTAAAACCATTCAAATCTAAGTATGTGCTTCTACAGCAGCTAAGTTCCTGTACATTGAGGCTACTAATTTACAGAGTTGTCTTCCTCCTGTCCCAAGCCATGCACTGCCATCCATTTCTCCATACAGGCACTGGAATTTGTGCCGTATAGTGAGACACTTCAGACAACTGGTCTGACTGGAAACTAGTCCTTCCAAAAAGGGAAAATACAAAATAAAGTAAAATTAAATAAAATAATGGTTTTAAAAAGGGTTAATTTTCAGCTGGTCTAAGCAGGGAAGCAACCTGCTTACCATACTCCTGTTTAATTAGAACACTGTTGTTCGGGGACAGCGGAGAGTTCTTAACCTTGTCTAGCAGAAATGTGTTGCAGCCTGTCTTGATCTACATAAAATGAAAATGTGGTTATATCAGAGCATTCATCTCACTTTTAATTTAGTTTGCATAGGTGAGAATATTAGTGAAGACACTGCTGAACAGCCTTCATCAGGAACTGGCAACTGTAATGGCTGGTAGAGGCTTTTAAAAGGACAATAGTCTAGCTGCCAAACCATACTGCCAGATCCTCACTGCTCCTGTTACACATGCTGACAAAGTTACTGGCTCCTGCTACAGTCACACTTACCTTTTGCTATGAAAACATACCCTAATAGGCTAATTTTTTAATGGGTGTTATCACTAATTGCTCCTCCAAAATTCTTGCTCCCTCAATGTACGTTATTGTTGTGATGCTATAAGCATGAAATACAAAAGCCTGAGTTTCAAAAGGGCCACAAATCTTCATGTCTTTCTGGACTGGGAAAGCAGACTTGTCCTGCATCTGACACTTCTCTGCTTATCTCTGGGGGACTGGCTCATCAAGGGTTTATTAAAAAATTAAAAAAAAAAAAAAAAAATTCCCTTGAAATGCAAAAGATATTTCCTAATTTTTTTTTTAACTACATATCAGATAGACTGTAAAGTTTTCCCAGAAAAGTTTGTTTTGTTTTTTATTTAAAAATTTTATTTCAAGAATCTTGCCTTCAACATAAAGGTTTTACATGTAGAAAAAAAAGAATAAATAAAGAATACAGCATCATCTGTAATCCCTTTTCTATGACCCTATTCAGATTGCTTTTATTCAAATACATGTGCCCGTTTCAAGCCTGAACATGAACTACAGCTCTTCTATAAACGCCACTGAGAAACTCAACACTGCATTCCTCCGAAGTGCCTCTAACTATTAACTTCTGCTAGGACACTCAGTAAGTGAATCAGTAACAATTATGTTTTGTTGGGGATAAGACCTGTACTACAAAAGCTGAAACAGCTATCTGGGCTGAGAACACCACAAGATTCGCTTCTGTTCATCACCAGATACACTGTCAGAAAACAACCTGAGAGTGCAACTCAAGGTAGTGATGAGTAAATATTAAGCAAACTGAATTAAATTTTTCCAGAAAAAGTGAGCAGTCCACCTTTATATTACAATAACAACACAGAATGAAGGTGATTTACTGCTCACACAAAACCAGGCAGCACTTACACAAACCCTCAGCTCCCCATTTGAAAACTGTTACCTTTATGGCTGCAATTAGTTGGGTCAGACTCAACATACCTATGAATAAACAGCCCCTCTCCAATAACCATTAACGGACCAAAATTCAGAGATACAAATCTTAATGTCTTACTGCTATAATCCTTTTCCTACTCTCAGAAATGTCATAAGATCCTTCACTGTCCTTAATAAAAGCCATCTCAAAAAACAACAAATACCAGTAAGAAGCTATATAAACAAAACTGAAATTTAAGGAGAAACTCTAATTCTGTAATCCATTATAAAAAATAAGAATATTAACAAATATTATCTTAATATCTTTAAAAATAGCTGTGTCATCATAAACGTATCCGAATGGCGTGAACATTTCACAGAATCACAGAATCACAGAATATTCATAGTTGGAAAGGGCCTCCTAGATCACTGAGTCCAACCATACCCATAACACAAAATCACCTAAAAAAAAACCCCAAACATCTAAATACCCTGATCAAACATGACTTCAAAAACACAACACACACAAAATAACCCCCTCCATGCCTGCCACTAGAGCATGTCCTGAAGCACCAGGTCTACCTGTTTCTTAAATACCTCCAGGGATGGTGACTCAACCACCTACCTGGGAAGGCTGTTCCAGTGCCTCACCACTCTTTCTGTAAAGAATTTCTTCCTTATATCTAATCTAAACCTCCCCTGACACAACTTCACTTAGCATAGCCTGCTCTTTAATGCAGTTTGTTTACAGACTGTATCTAGTTTGTTATTTGAGAATGCCATGCATTGGTCAGATGTTTCCTTACCTTTTTCACATTTATTTCAGAAAATGTTCTATTATTGGACTATTCCTTGAGCTTGATTCAACAATCTCAATTAATTGTTGGACTTCTCTAGCTGTAGTCAATAGTCCTTAATCAGTTATATTTTCTCACACTGTTTAACTTGTAATAGACCTGTTTGCTAGCACATTAAAGATTAAAGGCTCTTTCTTTTTTTTTTCTTTTTGAACACTAGTCTTTCAATGCTGTTTGATCCTGAAAAGTCACAAGATATTGTACCTTAGAACAGGAGTGTACTATAGTTAAAGGATCAGACCTGGAAAGACTGGCATTGTCTGCACTTAATGTCCCTATCTCCAATCACTTCCTTTTTGAGTCTGGCAACAGGAACTACTCAAAATACTCTTAAAATAGATTTTCACTACAAGTGCCATTCTTATAATTACTCACATCATAGGACCCTGATTTTCTTTAAAATAGAAATTCACGAAGTCCCTTCACATAGTATACATCATCTTAAAATCACCTTGCCTGAACAAACACCAACCTTTAAACAGTTTCATGACAAGAAGTAACTTGAAAAAATATCTTCTTACTGAACATATCTACTTTTGGGGAGTGTAATTGCAAATGCTTCCTCACTTCAGAATACAGTTTTTGCCACTCTTTACTGCTGTTAATCCTGCAAACCTAACATGACTGCCCTCAGTGCACAGGAGTCCCAACCCTGTTCCTGCAGCAATAGGATTATTAACCAAGTTTTCTTTGCTCTACCAAAATTTTCACTCTGCTACATCTATACAGTCCCACTAAAAAACCCTGTCATTTTACCAGAAACAATTAGGCTGTGCAAGTATAAACAAGGGCAAAATAAATGTTACTCAAGATGAGCATTGAAAGAAAAAAGGACAAGAAAAAAAATGCAGTGAAAGATTTAATGAGCTCAAGCTATTTAACTTATCAAAGAGAAGGAGTGAAGATCTGAAAGTACCTACCCGGGAAACAAAAATTTAATAATGTAAGCAGTTGATAAGCATGTAGTAAGCAAATGGGGAAGGAAAAAAAAAGAGAAACATAACAGAAGGTGGAGACTAAACAGACCTAGAATGAAATGTGAAGAATCCCTGTTACCTTAAATTTGAGAGAAGTATGATTATTCTTCTGAATGATTTCTTAAGTACAAATGTTTCTTGAATCTAAAGCAGAAAACCCAAACCCATATTACACAGGTGGGACATTTATTTACTTTTTTTTTTTTTCTTTCCCTGGCATTAAAGGTAGAAGGTGCCTCAAACTGTCTTTCCATGACTTTGCTTTTCAATCACAAGTAATAGCGAGTCACAGTGCTTTTCATTAATACAGAATGTCCAGTGCCCTGTTTACAGTTTCATCTTTAGTCATTTCACCAGTTTCTTAAGAGGAACACTACCTCCAACTAAATGTCTCTATTATATCAAATTCCCTGAGCAAGACACCAGAGCTAGCTTCAGAAAATTAATGAAAAAGAGTCACACTGATAGACTGTTATCTACGATGAACTAATGGACTTTGAAACATGGAAGCAGCTCCTGGAAAGTGGTAAATCACAAAGAACAGCATAAAACAATATGTGTCTTTGTGTACTTCCTATTGCACTAAGGTGACTTGCCCACACACCCTAGGAACTAGCCCTAACTAGGCCAGCCTGGATAAAGGAAGAGTTACAGTGATTTTAGTGTGCTGCCATATGCAGAAACAGGAATAAAATAAAAGGGTGGTATTTCAGTCCAAAATTTAAGGAAAAAGTAAAATATATGCCCTACAAATTATCAATTAAAAGTCTTTTGTAGTTCAGAAATTTTTTTTTTTCAGTGAAAAATATTTTTTCATTTGCAAAAACAATGATCCCATTATATTTTGTATTTGTAATTATCTGAATTCAGATGTGGGGAGACATTTGGAGCTCCTTGCTAAACTTTTAAGGGGAATATATTTATATGATTGTGCATATATAGGTTTCCTTTTGAACTGCTTTCATACTTGAACTCCAACATCTTCAAGAATGGGTGGAAGCAATTATTTCTTTTCTGATAATCTTGAGAATAAAAATGGCACCAGAACCACAAAAGACAGAGTGCAGAATATTTTAAGATTCACAGAACACTCACTGATCTAAGGAAATTCATTGTAGCTGATCTAAACTGCATGCTCCATTTCAAATGGCTTAAAGGATAGCAGAGAATAGCACTTGATAAGACAAAAGCATTTCTATGTCTTAAAAAAAATAGCTAGCAGAGATACAACTATAATAAAACTCTTTGAAACTAGCAGAAGCCTCAAATACAAGCTCACTTAAACATGAATCTATTCTTCTGGAAACTGATTTGCAAATATGAGACATTTCCAGAGCAGTAACCAAAATGCAACATAATTATGCTCAAAATAAAAAGAATCATTTGACTGTGAGCTGTTTCTTGAGCAGGTTCATGGGCCCAGATCTGCAGTGGTAAAAAGAGATTCTATTAAAAACAACAATCAAAATATTATCTACATTTCCAAGAACAATCGTGAAGCTGCAGAAGCATTCACTAAACAGCACAGGTTTAATACCTTTTTACAACATATATTTTCAACGATTGCTACAAATACAGTCAAAAGCATTCTTTAAACTGGAATCTGAAATAAAAATAAGTCTTACAGCTTTCAGTTCTGACACACAGATTACCATCTCCAATAAGAAAAAGAATTTGAACCTTCTAAGACTTGGGGAATATTAGTTCACTATAGAAAGGTCAATAGGGAAACCTCAACATTCATATGCACTAAAACATACTTGAACCTTAGAAACTGTCAATATTGATAGTCCATGCATCTACTATGACAGGAACATGATGTCTGAAATGCTTAACCCAAATACTCCATCTACATCATTTTTACTTCTATGATCCATGCTCCCTCTGTTCACCCATTTCAGGTTTCTATATATGTATGAGCTCAGTAGTGTGACAGAAACAAGTGCAGAATTACTTTTACCACATTTTAGCTCCATGTATGCAGGGGTGTGATAAATTTCTTGAATATGCCTGTCCTCACAATCCTCTCAATTACTTCAAAGCCCAGTACATTCAAGAAAAATGGTCAGACAACAGAACATCTTGGGGAGAAATGGAGGGAAAGAAAATGTACTCTATTTAGTCAGTCAATACCTTATAGAAGTCACTCTTTGAAAACATGAATCATCATCTCAAAATAGTGTTAATAAATTAATAGTCACAATAATAACAGCAACAGTGAAAGATAATGATGATAACTTTACTGACTTTAAAATCTCTCTCCCCCTGTGTATATACACATATAGAAAGAGAGTTTAAGGGGTTTCCTAGTGGTACAATTAACAAACATTAAACAAATTAACAATCTGTAACAATTAAAAAAAAAAAAACTAAATAACTTTTATAATTAAATATACATTATAGCAGCTCAATGGGTATTTTTTACATAGTCCAACTTTAAAGTCAAAGGCCAGATCTCCATGTTTTAAGCTGATGTCTCATTTGCAGTCACAGCAAATGTTAAATAAGTAAAGAAACTGAAAGTATTCAATGAGAAACATAACTTTGGGAGACGCAAGGGGATAAAAAAATACAGGTTAGATCTACAAACTTAAAATATGACAATTATGTACATCTGGACTTTTTATTAATATAATTAGTAATTTTGGTGACAAATTATCCCAACTGGGGCCTTGATCACTTTAAATACAGGATATATTGAAATTAACATAAACCCAGCTTCTCTTTGAAAGCTTCTGAGGAGCGGTTGCTCGGGTAGTGGTTTATTCTTGACTGTAAGAAAAGGAAAGCCAGAAAATGCTGGGCTGCTTAGTCACATCCATAAAATCCCACTTAAGTCCACACACAACAGCTAGAGAATTACAGGCATATTTTTCAAAAATAGTATCCCAGAACCAACCTTTAAAAAAAAGTATATCTAATTAAATAATAAAAATGAGGCAATAAAAAAAATCTATAAAATATTCTTAAAATATCTCAGCTTCACATTTTCCTGTTTTTCGAGTCCCTTACAAAACAGAACCAGAATGGCTGAGCCATCTTTCATTGAGTCTTTCCTGCCTTTTTCAAAGAGTTACAAAAAATGAACTTCTGTTAAAATGCTGGAAGGTAGAGATTCTGTTAACTCTTATATTTCAGAGTATCGTTGTGCAACGACTAATGCAGGTGCTTCTGTAAATGAGTACTGGCATCTTCATAAGGAAACTATTTACTACTACAGTAGGGTCTCAGTTAAGTCTACGAGTATCTTACTATTGTCTCCAAGTTCACTGCATCATAATGATCAAAGCAATCTATATTCTATCTGTCCCATATAGCAGAGTGTTTAAAACATTATTACTGTTTCAACAACAATAAATAAAAACCACTAAAAGCTGCTGAATATTCAGTATTACATGAAAGACTGCCATTTGTTCCTGTTAAGAAATGTGCTGATGATTTTAAAAGATAGATAACTGCTCAACACCTTTCATACAGCATTGTATACCCAATTCCTGACTTTGCAAAACAAACGACTTATCACAAACATTCCAAACCTCCTGACATCTTCAGAAATTCAGACAGAAGACATTCTTCTCAATTGCTCAGACACTAGATTTCAGTGTAGACAAATGCCAAAGGAAAAAAAAATCAATCAAACAATTAAAACAACCTACTAAATTTCAGTATATAACGAAGGAGGAACAGTGTGTGTTACATAATTTACAAAAATGGTAAGACATTATCATAAATCCTGCTGACAATGGAGGAGCTGTAGTACTTTTGTATTGGGATCATTACACTGAAGAAGCAGCAAAAACAATGGCAGAAATGTGTTATTTTAAAACACCCCCTATTTTTTTTCATCCTGAAGTCATAAAGTTGTTCCTATAGCATGAAATCCCATGTAAAATATATGCAAATTATTATTAAATCAGGTAAGGGAAAATGCCAGAATTCACAAGCCAAGTACTTGGGACACCCTACAATGGCAGGGTGCTCCAAACTTCCTGAAATGAGTATCTGTGTCTTACAATGACTCTTGGTATTAAATCCACGTTAAATCCTTATCAGCATAAATACTGCCTTCTTTGCGCACACAACAGACCTGAACGAACATCATTTCCAACAATACAAAGTACCTTCTTGCCACTGTGGACATGTGGTGGTATATAATACTATCATCTTGATACAGAAAGTCAAGCAGTTAAGCTCCTTACAGTTCAAAATACTCCATAAAGTCTACAAACCATTACTGACATCAAAAATGGACTCAATGAATTAATATTTCAGAAATTCATTAAAAATTAATGATACTCATTTTTACAACTTCCTAAGTTTAGCAGAATATGTTCTTCCAACAAACTGTTTTACATTTAAGGAGGAGATTGCTATTCTCGGGAAAATATTGTTAGCTTTAGAACTGAAATGCAATTTTTTATGCCCTCTTTCAATAAAATAGATATCATGTGTCTTACAGATTCTTAAAACAGAAACAAATCCTACCAGTACCAAAAGATACACCATCTTGTATTTTGAGCACTATGTATATTATATGAAATATTTAATAGGAGAGAATTTTCATCATTTATTGAAAAGTTCTTGGACAATCCCTTGAAAATGTAACCTAAACAATGTGATACAGCTGAATTCATTAACTTCTGTGATTTGACTGTGAAGAAACTGCAGTGTTTTTTCATCCATTTTCCAGCACTAAAACTTTAAATTCTTATCTCTGAGAAAACTGGCTCTAGACCAAATACTTCTGACAGAAGTTATAATTCTTCATCCCAATAAAGTGATAGTAGAAATAAAAATAACAGGCCAGAAGCCAATCTTACAACCTGATATTCTACATCACTCATGCACAAGACCTTCTACCATCAATACAATTCCAAATGCTGCCTTCTCTAAAAGCCCCTTTTGTTTATTTTCCATCCAGTAAGAATAACACTTCTCCATAAGGCTGCTCTCTCCTGTCCATTATTAACTAACTTTATCTCTCATAACATCTTAAATCCTTCTCCAGATATCAGTGCCCTCTCCTTAACTATGATTCCCCATTTCATTCACATCAGCAAACCCAAAAGCAACCTCTGCAGACTTGGCTGTTGACCCATGTACATTTCTAAAGAAAGTAAGGTTGAACAGGCTGAAGGCCATGGAACACCTGTGTGCTGGGCACACAAGCCTCTGGCTTCTCTACTTAAAAACACACCTCAGTGGTACACTCAAGTGCACATATTTGTCCCTGTGCAAGTAGAGTCCCCTTTTTTTAATACTCATAACTACAAAATAAACATGCCAGATAGAAAAACTGAATACACTGCTTGTTAATTATTTAATTATTAGATGGCACTGAGGAAACATTGGGCTCATTTCCAGGCAGAAACTGAATCCATAATCTGCAAATAAAATACGGAAGAAGTGCTGCCTATGGTTGCTCTATGGTATCCAGGGTGCATTGTTCAGGTAGTGGGATTCTGCTCTGCTTTTGTTAACCATTATGTACCCAGACAAAAGTTTACTGAAAATCAAGATTACAGGAGCAAGCACTTACAGAAGTGGCCATGTGTGAGAGAATTTTAGGAATGAATAAAAAAAGAGGGAGAGTTTAAGGACGCTATCCCACCTTATCCAACAATCATGTGAAATTCATATTATCTGTACTGTAGATAGTGCTAGTGGAAGAACAAAATACTGGTTTGTCAGTTAAAGAAAATGGTACCTGGGAAGTGAATATGCACAATAATATAATTTCCGGTGCTCTGTCTCCAACATCAATTAAACCACAAATTATGCTTTTAGACTGAAAAGATACCCACTTTTACAAAGTGTTGAAGATCGTAAGTACTGCTACTTATTTACTTTGACAAAAGTCCCCAGATGATGAAAACATACCCTAAGGATATAGAGAACTTGTTTTTTTCCTGTATAATTTTGTCCAACTACATAACTTCCCGGTTTTATTCTGAACGGCTGTTAAATTTAGCTCTTTCCACAAAAGAAAGGTACTTTGCAGGGAGAGGGAGGGGTGCAGAATAAATGCCTTCTTATAGATCAAACCCCAAGTAAATAGCTGCAGCAAAACCTAGATTGCTCATCTTTTGCCAGACTGAAAGCAACCACAGAAAGCAAACGAGAGATTTGAGAGATTTTTTTTCCCCTTTAGAAGTACTAACAACTTTTCTCTTCTTGCTTAGCCACTAAAGAAGGGAAGTGATAATCCCTTTGAAATTCAGCACTTAACACCTATACGGTAGGTGATAATTGCTGCATTCCAAGAGGATTAGCACAGTGGAACCCACTTTACAGTGAAGTCAGACCATTCTGAACAGAGTGAAGTTTTGCTAAAACCATGACTAGCCAGGGAAATTTTGAGTTTCCTACTGGTTCTCTGTAGACAAGGATCTCATAGCTCCAGACGTTTTTCCACCACATCTACAAAAAGCTGTTGAAGAAATCAACTGGTGTTTTAAAC
>JANHGN010001306.1:0-11685 GCA_024605025.1 Megaceryle maxima | reverse complement strand
AACTGGTGTTTTAAACAGCTTCTCTGTTCTAAATAATAATAATAATAATAGCAATGTGAGAGTATTTCTAAAGAAATACAAACTAGTATAATTCTGTCAACATAGCTTGCAAAAGCGCAAAGGCTATCATAGCTTCGCTTTTCTTACAGACAGCAGACTATCTCTATTGCCATTATCATTTGACAGAACTATTGTGAACTAGGTGCTCACAATAAAACAGCAGTCATTTTATACTGTATCAGAACCCTGAAGTCTAAGTCACCTGAGTGTCACACCCTGCATACCTAGAGAAGATGCTTTCTATACTAATGTACATGCCATTGCCAGGGGAAAAGAAGTCCCAAAGAAGGCAAGAGGTATGAGTGATTAAAGTACACTCAAGAAAACCCAGAGTAATTTAGGGCTTTCACTCCATCTCACTTCACCAGCAGAGATTTAGGCTCAACCTCAGTTTCAGAGTTCTTCCACTATGCAGTACCTCCCATAGAGAAGATGCTTTGTAACAAGCGGGCTTCCTCTCCCTGAACAAGCCAAGATATATGGGGCATGGATGATGGTGGACAACAGCATCTCATCATTCTCTGTCACCAGAACATGGTTACAGGGAGCATCCAAAAGTTGAAATCAGACTCAACCTCAGAGACCAACTGCATTTGTTTTGCAATCCACAGCAGACCAGCTTGCCAAGATTTAGTAAAGTATACTTCCAAGAGCGAGGAACGTGGCTTGCACTTCATTGATACATTTTTCTTTCAAAGATTTTATTTCTCCATTCATTAGCACTGACCCCCCTCCCATTTCCTCCTTTTAAATATAGTGTTGAAACTGCTGTGTAACCCACAGTTCATTTCCTGGGCTAAGCTCAGGACACTGCAGTCAGGATGAAGGACAATTTCATGGCACACAGGATGACGATACATAAAACTGAAGGCACGGCTGCCCTCCCTCCTGACACTATCTTTTATTTCTGTCCCTGTTGCCTGGTCACTTGTAACAGCACAACTGCTGATGAAAATACATGGTGAATTGTTTTCCCAAAACAGATGAAGGTTAATAAAAATAATATAGAAAAAGGAGGAGTAAGCAGGCAGCATTTTTAACCTAGACCTGATCCTCTGCAGAAAATGGTCACACACCGTTGTACTGGCACAGCTGTACAGGAATGTGATGATGGTGCCTCAAGAAACAGAAGAAAGACAAAAATATCTAAAACAGCCATGCTATCAAAAAAAGGCTATAAATCACAGACTTACTTCTACAGAAATACTATAAACAACAGAGATCTTTTCTCTGGTTAAGGAGCTGTTTACCTGATTCCTTATCTATCATACTTATATTTATTAACACATCATCTTCTAATACATGGATTTATTTCATACTTGCTTTTCATTAAGTTTTAAGTTGTTATTTCCTCTCTGTTCATGTATGAATGCTTCAGCTATTGATCTCTGCAGAACAACCTCTTTCAGTATCTCTAGTCAAATGCCATTTCTTTTAAAGGAGAAAGAACTATAATGGAAGTTTAATATGTTAAACTTGTTTCCGTTTAAATTTGCTTATCTATAAACATATATTTATTTTTTACCTTTCTCTTAAATTTGTAAAGTACAACTCAAGTTTTCTCATTTCACTCCTACGCAGCCATTGCTAATGAAGGAGCCTAAACTGGTAAAATCTGGCAGCTGTAAAAGTCAAGATTATGCCCTCCGTGTTACTGATACTCTTTTCCACAAAGCCCTCAGATCCTCATACATGGCAAGTGAGTACTTAGGAATGATGTCAAATAAACTACTTCAACATCCAGGCAAGTTTTAAAACCAGGAAATTCTTAAAGTGACGATAACTCCAGCGAGCCTAGTAGATTAACAATGGTGACTGAAGACAGAATTTTCTCCTAGGCAAACTGCCAATATTTTTTTTAAAGGTAAAGTCAAGCTTTTAATTAGCATGAACACTTCTCCCTATGAGTATCGCCACTGACTGGATCATCTTAAAAAGGAATAAAAGTGGCATCCCGCAACTATGCTGGGGAGCTTAGATTTCCAGCGAGCAAAACAGACAAAATTACCAACCATCATCTATAAGCAGAGCCATGGAAGTATAACCAAAAGTGAAGAAAATTTTTAGAAGCAAACGATGCCACAGTCCAGTGATTATTTAGTGAAGTAAGGGTGAAAAACATGCATTTTAAGCCTTTCAATTTCCCTCGTTTGCTACTGGTAGTTTTTATTGGCCACTCATTCTTCTGGCTATGTAAATTAAAATCTTTACTAAGAAAGCTAAACCAAGGATGATTAATATCTTCTGATAATTAACTTCCCTTCATTCCACAGTTCAAAATGAAGTAAAAGTTATCCTCAGCCTGGCCTGTCATGGTGGGCAATGGTCCAAATTAAGAAAACTGGGTCAAGCATCTTTTAAAGGCAGCATTATATGCTTTAGCAAGCATAATTATCTATTTGTTTCTAATACAACGCTGTTTCACACTTAAGAATTTGAATTATAATTTCTTCTAAGAGGGGAAAGTTAATATGCTAATAATTAAAATAATATATATCTCTTCTCTAAAATGATGCCTATAACATGATTATCTTTTTTTCTCAATTTATATGTCCACTGCATCATTTTATAATTATTAGAAGATACTCCAGGGCATATATTGTGCTGGTGTACAGCGACTTCTCTGGTGGCTGAAATCATTCAGCCCGTGGACTTGTGAATCACAAAGCACCCACAGTTTAGCAAATCCTCGTACGGCACATGTCATGTCAGATCTTGTTGCTTCAACACAACCCTTGCACTCCTACCGTATCACCAGTAGCAAAACACTTAAGTACAGATGGGCTGAGCGCTGCTAACATCACACCCCCTGGAATGCATCCTTGCGCCCATCTCCGGTCTGTTAAAAGCACCAGGCATTTCTCTCTGAGCTTGGGATGAGTGTTTACATTTGGTACCAAAGCATTCACAGGGGAGTCTGACTTTTGTTCAGGGGGGCTGTGTGGATTTGATAATTCTCAGCGGTCTTTTGTAGGTGGTTAAAACCACCTCGAGTTAGCCAAGCGGCTCATTTGCATGGTGAGAGTGCCAACCAGTTCCTACATCAAATATTCCTGGGAGGTGCCTGCCCAATGGCAGTGGGTACAACCAGAGCTCTAATCACTGTTGAAATCATTGATAGTGCTGTCTATCCACACTATGACAGACAAAAGCTGAAATGTATTAAACATAGCAATCCATCATCCCGCAGATGGGAAGCAGGAGCCAACAGAGTTCAGAGGGAGCGACTCCTGCTGCTAACAATGGCTGAAGTACTGACAGTTCACTACTCTTCCTTGCTCCTCACCGGGCTCTTCTCCCAGCTTCCCAAGAGCAATACATGAACAAACAGCCCGCAGAAGAAGGAGGATTTAAATGCTGTAGACTTGCTGATAGCTATTATTCCAACTCAGAATGCCTATAAACAAGCTTAAAGAGACATCAGTTCTTTTTTTTTTTTTTTTTTTAAAAAAAAAAGGTTGTTATATAAGGAATTGTGAATTCAAATAAACAAGAACAAACAAACAACACTTAAAAACGTTAGGTGTGTAAATCTCATCTGAATATACAAGAAGCTGATGAGCTAAATATCTAGCACCGGCAGCTGGCAGCTGGAGACAAGCTACAAACAACAGTGCTCCAAATTAAGAAGTAATTTATGTGGAATACATCATTATTTTAACATGAAGGATACAAAGATTTAAAAGGGAGAGAACAACTAGTAGACTTTTAAAGACAAATAAGTCTGAAGCAAAGTAGTGGTATTTATGAAAGTTGATCTTTCTTTCCTGACTTATTTCTTGTAGGACACATGAGTCACACAATATAGCCAAAGGAAAAACTGCAACCGCTAACACCACATTAGTAAAGTATAAAAGGGAAAGACACTTTTCTTAGCATTTCAGCCTTGTCATTTCCAATTTTCTGCTCTTTGGACATGCTTGTATTCAAATTCTGGAACATCTATTCAGCATATCAATCCTAATTAGACAATCTGGGTCTGGAAAGGATGAGAGCTGGGTCATTTGCATAATTTAATCATAAATACTCAGTGATACATATTTCCAAATGCATTTGTACAATTATCTTTTCATCCTTGGGGCAATGGTATTAATATGATTAGGCAATATTTCTGGAAAAAACAGACAAGTATGCACTCTTTTTAACTGCAGCTTAGGGCGATATGAAAAATTAATTAATTTCTGAAGAAAATCAATTTCTGTACGTGACCACATTAGACATTGCTAAACCAAGACACAGAGTCCTTTCTCAATCAGAACATTTTATCATTCTTTTCCAAATTCTGATTGCTATATGAACATTTCAATAATAAAAATGTTAGATTATTTAAATTACCTTAATACATAGGCATGGAAAAGTGACTATTTCTTTTTCAAGTTACCCCGACAGACCCCATGTTTTAAAAAATGTATTGTTTGACCAGTCAATAGGAAACCTTAGCATTTGGTCTGAACTCATCTTATGTGATCTTTTATTAATGCACATTATACCGATTGAATTCAAGGACAGCAGGAAATAATTCAGCTCTGAAAGCCACAACTGAAGGGGAAAGGAAAGGAAAAAAAAAAAAAAAAAAAAACCCATGCTAACCTAAAGTATTTTAAAATTAATATAAGGTTGCTTCCTTGTTTGTTTTGCTGTGAAGAATTAGATAAGGTGTTCCTTCAACAGAAGCATACTCATTACAAAAATGTTGTGACATATGTGGGATACAGCCAAGCACCCAGGTGGCTAATCTCATTTTTAGAAGAAAGATACTGCTTTGTATGTTAATTGGTGAAAAAAAAAAAACCCTACATTTATGTTTTTATATGTACCATCTTTATTTCTTCTCAATCAACAGAAAAAGTAGAAATTACTGCATGCAAATGTTCAATATTCATTTAATTTGCATGAAGGTGCTTGAACAATTTTTTTATTCTAACAAGCTCATTTTTCATGCGTTTTGTCTTTCATCCTAATCTAGCATCTGTCATTCCTTTTTGAAGTTATTATCGGCCCAATTCCCTCTTGGACATGGTTGCTGGGTGACCGGTATCTTAGCACCCACTTTGACAGGAACAGATGTGAATCTGATCAAGAGATTTCCCATGAGTACCTGAAATCACAAACAACTTTCGGGAAAAACAAACAGCCTTGCTGTCACCATCCCTCTTTTGCCCTCCTTCCCAACCCTTCCCCCATTCCTCCCCCAAAAAAGAGTATAAGTAAGTTGAGGCAGAGTTATCCAGCATCATTAAAACACATTATTATTTGGCAGGTGAGCTCCCCAAATGTCTTTCTAGTCATTTCTGCCTTCAAACAGTGACTCTCGGCTTTAAGTTTAATAACCACCCTTTGAATACCTCCAAAGATGACTGTTCGTTTCTAAGGTCACCATCTTCTAAACATTCCTGCATTGAACTTGTTTTCGTCACATGAATGCTCTCATTTAAATCAATGGGATTACTCATGTAAGCAAATTTCACATGCATACAAGCACCCACTAGTTGTTTTATAAACACCTAACTCACATTTTGATTACAAATAATGGTCTTCGATCATTCCCACACTTGGTTGCCAGTATCTGTGAAACTTCAGCTTCTGAAAACTCTGCTAGCTAAACCATGTGGGTACCAATACTGACAGTATTTAAGGACCTGCATAATTTTATTCCTATAAATTGTCATCCAACTGAGATGCTATAGGCAACAGGACTCCTTACACAAACCAAAGCTTCCTTGCTGCTTGCAGGATTAAGACTTTTATGTGTTACCCAGCATCACAGTAACTACATTGTTTGTTGCACGTGTGATACAGAAAAATATGAAGAAACCTGGCAATTACAGCTATATGCTTCTGAAGTAAACTTAGAACCATACAAAGCATAGGTGAGAATTTCCAAAATGAGTGAACTTCTTAAAAACAGGTGTGTCTAACAAACTATTTAATTCTAGCCCTCTCTCCTTGCTGAGGCTATAATGAGGAATAATCAGTGCCTGGTATTTGCACATTAGTGTTGAGTGGGGGGGTAATCAGCAAAACTCACGTCTTATGTTCTAACAGTAACTTCTTTTATCTACATATGGATACCAGCCCCGGAAAAGAGGTGATTAAAGGAGATGGAGGCAATCCATTCTTTCAGGTATGTAATAAAAACATAAATACCTTCTGCCCATCTACTATCTCTGCCACAAGACTCTCATCCCGCATCAAACTCCAAAGCAAATCTTAATTCTCGTTTGCTTTCCCAGGCACTACTCTAAAACCAGTCTTACTTAGAGCAAAGAAAGGAAACTTTTGTGATCCAAAGACTGAAAATGTGATCATACATATGTAAACTTATAAGGCTGTATGTAACAGTAACACCATGTAAATTTGCTTTCACATGCTGTCAAACAGCCTTTTACTTTTGTCTCTTTACTATACCACTCTTCAGCATGTTCCCAGCCGCCCAGCCTCAGGGCTCTTGTCCATACTACTACTGCTAGGGTTAGCAACTGCTTCCAACCCAGAATCCTCTGTATTTGAAGTTTTCACAGTGCCTAATAAAATGGGGCTTTTATGAAGAATTGGAAATTTTTCATCCTCGTTTTCTTCAAAATCCAGAGAGCTCTGTGAGGGGAAGAAAATAAATAGAAGCAGAGGAAAGGGAAAAGGAGAGTTTGGATTTTCAAAGGTCTGAATGTTACTTCACTCTGAGTTGTTGTTTTATGATTATACAGATAACAAAAGAATTTTTTCCTCCCTAGTTTAGATGTGAAGAAAATTTAAGACAAACATTTCAATCACAATGAAGCATTCATTGCCACCACAGCTGATCTTAAAGATTTCCTTTATTTGCTACCAAAATCAGAAAGCAGCCAAAATGTTTTATTAGTAAGTCCAAAGCCTTAAACTAGCCTGATTTAAACTTATTCTGGATGCAGTAAAATTCTACCCTGCATCTTCTATATCTTCTACCCAACTTATGAACAACAGAACTACAAAGGAAAAGCCAAACAAATAAGTCCTTAAGAAAAATGTTTAAGCCCCTGAAAACAACTGGACCTCTACCTCCCATTAAAAATCATTTGGGAACAAAACCATTCTCTGTGTCTTGGAAAAATGTTCCCCTCTACCCACTCAGGATAACAGCATCACACAGTAGTCAAACCTGTTGATGGCATCACCAAGAACTGAATCACTAAAAGCATAAGGTTGTCTTACAGAAAGACAAAAAAAAAAGAGCTTAGAGATCATTACAACTGCTTAACTGAGGTGAATTAGAAAGGGGTATTATGTACACATTTATAATAAATACATAGTGGTGATTATCACCATTCAGAAGACTTGTCTTCACTCTATCAGTCAAAGGAAGCAGAGGCCATAAGTAACAGCCCTAAGACGCCGCCTCACAAAACTGGTTATCCAGACCAGCAGTCATGAATGCCTTAAACTATATGGAAAACATCATGGTGTGGAAAACAAACACAGTAAATAAGTATCTTCCTAGTTTTTGTGGTAACACATGATTCCCATTTCTCAGTTTTGCTCAAAACAGAAAAGTGACTACAAACTTGGGACTAGGTGACAGTGGGAGCAGTAATTCCACATGAAAGCCTCCTCTGCCACATTGAAGAGTAGAAAGTCTGCAGCCAGGGATCATCAGCAGAGCTGTTTAGTCAATCTAAAATGTTAAGATGGTGTATAAAGAGAAAAGCAATCTATACTAGATGAGTAGTATCCAAACCTGTCACTCATTTACTAGAAGCAGGTAGACTTATGCAAGCACTTAATGCCAGTTTCAACACTGAAAACGTCTTTCAAGGATGGGAAAGATTGCCTGAGAATAGGAAATGGTTTCCATGAGAAGGTGGAATTGAAGCCTGGAAGGTTTACAGAGCCTCTATGGGATAGTAATTGCTGAGGCAAACTTACGCTGAACAGAGCACTCAGTTTGTTAAATAAATCAAAATGCAAGCTAATTCTAATTTTAATATAACCCTATAAGCATGTAGTTCCAGATACTGAACTAAAGAACTCTTCCCTGTCCTTAGGGCCCACTGTTTCAAGTTAGCTGGCATACTCCAACCTGGCACTGCACTGACAGAAACACTTGGACACCTTAAGTACACCACCACCTCACCAGAGAGGGGCAAGGACTCATCATAGGGTATTTAGGCTTCTAGCTCATACCAAAGTACTGAAAGAGGAAAGCCATGGTAGCACCTACTCATTACTTTCATTGATTCCAAGAGAACGTCTGAACCCAGATTATATAAATCCCAAATTTTTAGTCTAATTGAGAGAAGGAGAAAGGTCATTTTAGAGGAAAGAAGAAAGGAGTCTAGGTGTCTCCTTGTGGTAATCCTTTTTGAACCTTGACCCATTGTGTTCTATGTCCCAGTGAGACTAATGACCCATTTTCAGAGTCACTCTCTTCTCTGTAGCCCATACAACATGTACTGATTAAAGTCACTGCTTGCTCTACGTTCACATTTCACATGCAGTAAAACAAAGCCTTAGTAAACCCAGAGAAGAGTTCACAATTTGAGGATTTAGCCCATACCGAACAAATTCTATAATTTAAACTTTTAGCAGCTTAATTATGTTGAGAAACCATTAAACATTTTAAAGAATTAGAACATTGAACTGTTAAATATTAAGCACATGACCCATACCTAATGTAAAGTAAGTTTCTAAAAATGTCCTCAGAAAAATTTAGTAGAAAAACAGGTGTAGGAGAGAATTCAAATGTGACCCATAAGGCCCCAGTATTTAGAAATGAATTGGGATCAGTTCATTCCTTTCCCATGGGGTAACTTGTATAAATGTAATTCTATGGTTTCATAAAACCAGGTCAAGTTTCTGTCCCTTGAGGTCCTTTGGCAATTTGAAACATGGAAGCACTTTTTCCTGGCTGCAAGTTCAGATCTGCATGCATTCTATAGTTGTGAAAGCAAACATTAGCCAAGCTGAAAAGACAGAGCCATCCCAATTACAGCACACCTTCCACACAGAAAACCACTTACAGGGCTGAAACATGATTTCACAAAATAGTACCTTGAATGAGTTGACTCTCTTAAGTCAACCTGACGAAAATGCCTGCATTTTTTCACCTCTAAAAAAATAAGTACCTTCCTTTCATCAGCTGGCACACCAAACAAAAGGGCAGACAACCTTATCACATAACAATGCCAGCAGTTTTAGCTGATGACATCCTTCTCCTTTAATGTCAAAATGTTCTACTCATGTAGTCATACTTTGGAATATTTGTGAATACATGTATGCTTCACAATGTACTTTATAACTTTTTTTTTTTTAATTACCTTTTATGATATCATTGCATAAGACACAATGAGACAAAATCATAGAAGGGGTCACCAAAAAGGATGAAACTTGTACTTGGCAGAACCATACTAGCAAAGGCTCAGCAGCAGAGAGCTAAATGCCATGAAAGCTCCACTCCTTCAAAACAACCTGAAATTACTGTGTTTAACATCATGTCCCATGCACTGAATACTAGGGTCTGAACTTGCCTGAAATGAGGCTGGAATGATAATGGGTCAAGTCTAACCACTCAGCTAAGCAACACAAATCCACTCATATGTGACTATACTCCTTCTGGATCTCCTAAAGCTTCCCCAGCCTCTGTAAAGGGTATATTGGCCAGCTTCATACAAGCATCTTCTAATGCATGCCTTTAAGTCCATATGCAAGCCAAAGGCCCTCAGGAAGCAACAAGGACTGCCCCATCTCAGCCCAGAGGCAGACTGATTTCTGTAGGAACCTCCCCACAGGGACAGACACTGGGGGAGCTTGCAACAACAGATTCAAAAGCAGAGGAAGGACAACAGAGAAAGAAATTCAAGGTCTTTAAGCAAATTACTTTCTCACCATGTAAACCTGAGATCCACATACTATGGAGGTGGGCTGCTTCTTCTGAAGATAAATTCCACCTTTTTTTCTGCTTTACCAGTATGATGCCAGAACAGCTCTGAATAGTAAAATCTGTTGAAAATTTATTAATTCTTTACCACATCCCACCTGTTGTACCTTGAGATGGCTTCAAGCCAATCCAACAGCTGTGGCTATACCCAAACATCTCAACTAAAAATCCCATTGATGCCCTCCCCAGGAAACGTCATGACTTCTTCCTTACACAATTTACAAATGTGCTCCTCAAACAGCTATATGCTGTTAAATTAGTATTTCTAACAATTTCTAATCTTTCTCATAGCTTCTCAAAAATATATTTTATACATAGCTATACTTCAGAAATTACTGTAGCATGAGCTTCACTTACTACTATTATCTTTAACATATTTCAGCAGTAAATTGATTTTGAAGGGAATCAGTAGAATCATAAGCCATCTACAACAATTGATAATGTAAGATGAAATAATTCAATAGTATTTAGTGTTTTTAACCTGGCCTGTGAAAAGCTATGCAATATCAGATCAAAAACAAACAAACAAACAAACGAAAACCAACTGACCCTGCTTTGAAGTATAACACTACACAGGCAAATTTGCAACAGAATCATAGCATTAGTCTTTAGTAGTAGGTACGGATGAAAAAAAAAAAAAAAAAAAAGAGAGAGAATATAGGACTTTTAACTTGTATGAGTCCTTCTTATACACTTAATACCACCTGAAGTATTTTCCTTCCCCTTCCTTTTTTTTAGCTTTTAAGCAGAAATTTAAGGAAATAGAAAACAATTGGAAAATGGTTTCACTTCCTTCCCACCAAACTATTAGTGAGTTTCAAGTATCAGAACTAAAATGTGAAAAGTGACAGACATGGTAAACATCTTGTAAGTGCCCATTCCCTTTGAAAAGAGATAGGCTGCTTCTGTGCTACCAAAATAAATACAAAAATATCCCAGCAGGGGGTATGAAGCCACAGGCTATACCAAATTCTGATACTCATTCTTGCCAAGACGTTGCCCTGATTTCCTGAAATGAATTAATACGAAAGAAGACAATACACACAAAAATGCTAAAAAATGCATCACATCATGTATCTATTTTATGCAACAAGTGTTAATTTACAGGACACTAAATCTAATGCATTTTTCAATGTTTTCATACTGTCCCTACAAATGAGAGAATATACAGTAAGACAGCTTCGTCCCAGAGATGTCAACTGATTCTTTTATAGCAGTTCCAAATATGTTTTGCGTATGCTTAGTTTAAAAGATGTACATAGGCTATTAAAAGCAACAGGATCATCCACATTCTTAAAGGTAAGCATATGGTTTAACACCACAGCATTTTTATTTTAATGTAAATAGCTAAGTCCTACAGGTGACCTTCTGCAACAAAGAAAGGTTTTTACAGCAGGCCAGGAGACTGGAAACAAATTATATGCTTTGCAAAAACAGATAGTGCTGGCATCCATTAAAATGGGAAATAAAACCAATTTAAGTATTAAATTTGTATTTTTACTACACTTGGAAAAGAATCATTCAAAAATAACAGCTTTATGAATATTCTTTAAAGAACACTCAAACTATTAATAAGCCCTGATTAGATTTATCACCAATAAAAATTTAATGCATTTGTACTTCTCTTAAAAATACAGTAATTATAACCTGAAAGCAGGTTTTTCTCTCATACATAAAATCATGATCTAGCTCTTTTAAAAAAAAAAAAAGTAAAA
>JANHGN010001304.1:3116-21384 GCA_024605025.1 Megaceryle maxima | reverse complement strand
AAGTGATGCACTCTGCTGGTTTCCGCCAGCGGCACCGGCCGTGGTTATGGCGGTTTATTTGACTCCGCGGTTCAGGAGGCTCCGGAGTCAGAGCGAGCTTGATTCACGGCAGGGAAGCGGGCGGCGGCGAGGTGCGGGGCAGAGAGTAGTCCCTGTCTCTCCGCCGCCGCGGGTGTTGCGGCAGCGCCTTTGGGGCTGACGGTGGCTCCGTGCCGGTTGCAGCGGAGGGGGCTCTGAGGGGCCGACGCGTGCCCGCCGGTTGGACGGGTGCCTCCGGCTACCGCCGGTCCCGCGGGAGTGGCCAGGGGCCTGCGGGCGGCAAGGAGCTAGTGCGGTGCTCGGCAGCTACACGGAGAGAGGAGCTTCCTCCGGCCGTACCCCCAGAAGTGGTTAAGGAGGCCGCCGTTGCTTGGGCTGGGCGTGCAGCTGTCCGAGCGTTCGGAGCGAAGGTTGGGGGCAGGCGGGTGTCGCGTGTTGCACACGTAGGTTTGTCGTCTGCTGAGGGGAGAGCAGAATGTGGAGGAGAACCTGGGGACTGGAGGATCCTACCCCGTAGGTGAGGTTGAGAGAGCTGGGACTGCTCTGCCTGGAGAAGACTCAGTGCTTCTCATCAGTGTCTACAAGTATCTGAAGGGAGAGTGTATAGAGGACAGAGCCAGGCTTTTATCAGGGGAGCCCAGAGACGTTGTTGACACTCCATCTTTGGACGTAGTCAAAAGCAGTTTGGTGATGGTCCTGGGTGACCAGCTCTGGGTGGCCCTGTTTGAGCAGGGGAGGTTGGACCAGGTGTGCCCCAGAGGTTCCTGTAAGCTTTGGGCGTTCTGTGGTTCTGTATAGATTTAATTTGTATGTGTACATCCACAGAGTATGTATGGTAACAACAAACAAACCTTCACCTGTTTTCAGTGTCTCTTTGTTCTCACACCTAGTGGCTGTGAGTCAAAAGAAGGACAGATGTATTAAGTGTTATCTTTCTCTGTCTTTGTAAAATTAAGCTGGCTTCTGGTGAATTTCTAAATTTATTTACAAAACTAATTTTGTAGAGTGAAAATATTTTTTTAAATGTGAAAGTAAAGCTTTATAAACATTTCCTATATATATTGTGCAGATTGTGATGGCCCTTTTCAAGCAACTCAGCTGTGGAATAGTATTATTCATGCTCTTCACAGTCGGGTGGAAATTAAAAAACGCAGACAACATCTGAAAACATATAAGAACTGTTTCACCGGCTCAAATGCTGTTGATGTGGTACTGAGCCATCTTATGCAAAGTATGTACCTAAGCTGCAATGATATTTCTCGGCTGAAGGGAGTCCGTGTATGCCAAGCGTTGATGGATCACAAGGTGTTTGAGCCAGTTGGAACAAAGCTTTACTTATTCAGGAATGAGAGAGAAACTGAATTTGAAGACACAAACACTAGTCTCTACAGATTTGTAAATAGCAGTCTTACTCCTCTTCTTCCAAGAAAGAATAAAGAAAATGAGAGCTTGTCTCCTGACCAAATCTACAAACAGAAGACAAAAAGACGTTCCAAGTGAGTTACTCTTAAATATTCTGCTTCTTTTTTTTTGCCTTTTTTTTTTTTTTTTTTTTAATTAAGGTGGTTTAACTAGATGAATCTATGTCAGTCTAACCCAGGTGTTTCAAAATCTACATGCCAGTTTTGAGAAATGCCTAAATTGCAGGCACTACCTAATATTTCTTGGTAATTTTGAACTACTTTGATCTTGCCTTTGTTATTTAGAATACAGTCTGTCACAGTAGCATAAGCCTAGGAATCACTTCGGTTTGCAATCAATTGTTCTGAAACTTGAGAGTTAGCCTGAATGAACTAGATGCTGGAAGCTGGTAAAAGAAATAGAACTGTAAGCAATATTGGGAATCAATATCCTTGCCCTTTCCACAAAGCAGATGTGGATTATTTGCTTTCTAACAGCAGAATAGACCCCAGATACAATGAAGCCCTGAAGTTCTGATTTAACAGCAGTTTAGGAAGTGACAGAAAGATAAACATGTCATGATCATATTTTTTTATACATCTAATTTTGTCTTCTCCTAAGCAGAACAAAGTGTGAAACAACGCTTTCAAACCCCTTGGCTTTAGAAGCAGCTGATAAAAAGAAGGTAGAGGAGCTTCTTCAATCAATAAATGTTCACGCATCTTTATCTTCAAAGATCACAGTTAATGAACCAACTCATCTGCTGCCAAAGAGAGGTAAGGATTTAATTTTTCTTTTAAAAACATGATTCTTCTTTATCTACTTGGAGCAAGTACTTGATTTCTGTTAAACACTGCCCCTCAGAGTCCTAAATTTAATGTAGGGCTAATGACAAAATAGCTAAATGAGTGCTAAATGGGTAAATGCTCATAGTAAGTAAACTGAAGGAAACAAAATGGGATTAAGGTTTTGCAGGATGGTGCCATTCTTTTTATGAACATACCACTTCAGAAGGATATAGGTTTTAAGATTAAGTACATCTGTATTATATGATTCCTTTGTTATTCACTTGTTTTTTCTTGTACATATTATTGATTAGAGCAGGTTATTACTTATTCTAATATTGGGGGGGGGGAAATGTTCTCTTTAAAGCCTTCTATCTTAGCATGCCTATTTTGATCCATTCTTCCACAACACAAACATCACACTGTGCTTTTACCTTGTTTTCTTTGAACACTTAAAACATTCTTGAGTGAGAAAATATAGAGGTTAGTATTTTACATAAGATCTAATTTCTGAGGGTGGTTTGTTTTGTTTGGTTTTTTTTTATTGTATCAGTAATAGAAGACGTCTGGAAACATCAAACTCTGCTACGACTGCTGCAGTTAATTGATGTTCCACTTTTAGAAGATATCTTGATGTCTTCAGTGAAGACAAAACTAAACTGTTTTGGAAAAGAAGACCTGATTATCTCAAATACTTTCCTGGATAGAGAGGTTACATGTAGCTTAAACTTGCCTGAGTAAGTTATACATCTATGAAATGGATTTGTTAGTAAGTATTATATTTTACTCTTGATCAAAGATTTGTGTTAAATGAACAAAATAGACATTGTGATACTTGTAGAGAAAAGAGGCATTAATGTACTTTTGTTGACTTCGTTTCAGAAGTGTTAAGGGAATTCACAAAAAGTATGTGTTTAGGACTGGATATCTGAGGATTTTAAGTTTTAATATAAAACTTTAACCTCAGGTGTTGAAAACAGTCCTAGTTTCTAGACCAGACACTTCACTCTTAGGTCTTGATAAAAGGTTTTAGAAATTGAAAAAAAAAAAAAATATTCTTAGGCTTTTGTTTATTTGTCACAGCTTCTGATGGTGGTTGTTGGAATTAAAAATGCTTATATCATGAGGATATGAAAGTGGCTGCATGTCATCAGTGTTCTTTAAATGTGGTTGTTTGTGGGTGGTTTTTTTTTTTTGTTTGTGTGTGTGTGTGTTCCTGTTGACTGTGCTTGGACTGATCTCTGTCTTAGCATGTACTTTCAGTGAATATGTCAAGGCATTTCTCCTGTATATGTCTTACTAATGCTTATTTTTGTCAAATCAGTACAAGTGTTAATCTGTTTGTGGGATGGAGGTCAATCTGTGTACCTAAAGACACTCTTTCTTGCTGTTTTAATGAATTCTTGCTTTAGGGAGAAAATAACATTTTTACATATGCAGAGGTTTATATAAGCTAATGAAACTCCCAGTTCCGTACTGGATTTATTGCTGGATAGTACCTGAATTCCACGTTTGTTCTCCCTCCCAGAATGGCTTAATGAACACTCCTTCTTTTGAGTTTTATACTTCTGTACTTGATTCTTGGGTGATTGGTGGGCTTATATCTCTTAATGTATCTCACACGTGGTTCTTGCTCTATTATTTTGTGGTTTTAATTGTCTCTAAGGTTGGGGCTTTGCTAATATCTCAAGTGTTATGAAAATTAAATGCTTGCTTCATTACTTAATTCCACAATTACTTAAGTGAGGGGCTGGAGTAGCGTCTTTGTAGACAGTATATTATTTAGGTCTGGCTTATGGCATGCCTGAGCAGTGGAAAATTCCAGGTGTGAAGAACAGTTGCCAGTTATAGGATTAATTGCCCCCAACGTGAAGGCAGAGGAGGAGGCAAAATTTATATCACAAATTTTCTGTCTTCAGTTTTCAAATAGTCATGTTATGTTTGAAATAATTAAATACCTGCTCTCCACGTAGGTACTTAAACTGTTATCAAATCCTGCTTGCAATGACTGCACATGGAATCATAACTAAAAGGAGGTCATGATTCTGTTTCTACTTTACTGTATAACCCCACTTATGCATCCAAGAGTTATGCAACCCTTGTTGGCAACAGCAGTTCTAATAAAAGTTCATGTTTAGCTGTCCAGCAGCAAGTTCAAAATCTTTTTTCTGCTCTCTATGATAAAAAAATAAGTTTCTGTGGGTCTTAAATAATATTTGCACCTTCTCAGAAGTTATTGATTCAGTTAGAATCATTTTATATCCAGAGAGTCAGATAAAAGTAATTCTCTCTCTGCCCCCTACATTTCTATAATTTTAGATTTGTTCTGTACAGAATGGCTGAGTTAGTGACTTTTTCCTCCGACTTTCCAGACTCTTTGAATAAAGAGTTGCCTACCTGAATTTTAGCTTCTCCCCACACTTCTCTTACTCTAGTTTTCTTAAGCATTTTTTTTCCTATATGAAAAACTCCTGTCTTAATAGTGGGTCATCTAATAAACTGGTTCTGCAGTCTTATGGGATTTAAACTTTTGTTGTTGTTGTTTTTTCCCTTCTGTTCTAAAACTAATTATCTTGTTTCTGTTCTGAAACAATCCAGTCCCTTGTTTTTTCACCCTGGTTAGTCCTGGTGGGTTTTCAGTGTGTGTATTGGAGTAACAGTGGAGCGGTGTTTGGTTTTAAATAGTAGCTGAATCAGGCAAGTGTCATCGGGTCAGTGACAGTCTGGCATGATGGCAACTTATTTTAATCTGGGCCTGCAGCATAGGAAAACTATGAAAGTTGCTTATTTTGAGGAGGTCCTTGACCTACAGTGAAAAATGTTACATTATCCGCTTTAAGAGACAAGTTTAATGTTGTGGTTCCAGCAAATGAGTGTACCTGCATGGTTATACCTGTCTAACTTCCTTTAAAGGATTGAATAAAAATAGGAAGAGCATTTCAAAGTAAGCACTAAAACTAACTTTTCCTTCTACAGGCTTGACAAATGGCTCTATGCTGCAATTGACTGCTTGGAGTATTTCCCAGACCAATTCATAGTGTCGATTAGTCAGCAGTTACCTCAAAGCACTAACAAACCCATCAGTCAGAATACGTACAAGAAGATTCTTTTTGACATTATAATAAAGTATTATAGTCAAAAGAAGGACTCCCTTCTTGCCACTCAGGATCTCGATATTCATTCAGGAATTATAGAACTTATAGGTAAGAGCAACCTGGAACAAAAACTACAAGTCAAAGCTGTATAAGGGATGCAATATAACTTATTAATCATTAATTGACTGAATCATAACACCATTTGAGATGTTATTGCAGATACACTTTAATTTATAGGTTGGAAGGGAACGCTCAAGGTTGCTAGTCAGAACCTCTGCTCAAGGCAAGGACAAATTTCAAAGCTGCTTAGGGCCTGGTCCAGGTGAATTTTGAAAACTGAAAGTATAGACATTCACCAATGTCCTGAGGGTAACCTGTTTCAATATATAACTACCCTCACTGTGAATACTTCTTACTGCTAATCAGAATTTCCTGTATTGCTACTTGTGACTAATAACATAAAATTATTGCTATAGTGTTCTCATTAACCAGGATAATGGTTTAAGTTCTGGACACAGGGATTTTTTTGTAGTAGAAGTTTCTAAAAATGATTAAAAGGGGCTGTTGAGATTGATTGATTTCCCCACCACCACCACCCCCAAAACCAGCAACCCTCCCTACATATGCTTACAAGTAAAACAGAAGGGATTACATTAAAGACAAGTTTAAGATTAATCCTATCCTAAATAGGCCTTGTTACTACTTCAGTTCTGTAGGATTTATGGAGTGCTATCAAAAGTTTCAGGTTTTAGAGAACTGTGACAGGATTATTAGCATAGGAGCAATGTTGGCCTGTGTAAATATTGGAGCAGAGTGGTGGATCCTGTGGCCAAAAACTCAGGAAAGTACAAAAAGCAGTATTTTTATCAGTAGTATTTAGCTAAGGAGAAAAAAATCAAATTATAATAGAAGTCATGAAAGGGGAAACTATTGCAAAATGACAGAACCCATCCACAAAAAAGAATACTAATTTGAAATAAACTGACTTAGGTACTGGTCACTTCTGCTAGATGTTAACAAATTAAAGATGTTGTAGTTCATGTATACACTTTACACACAAAACTGATATAAACCAATATCACAGGATACTACTGAATTAGAGAATCAAATCAGCCAAATCTATAGGAAAGGGAAAATGCAGTGTCCTAATTCTGCTGAATTACTCTAACGCTTTAGTTGCTGGTAGGTCTTTTCAAGTACCTGCTTGATGTAAAACTACATGACCTGTGAATGTCCTGGGCTTACTCTTATTCTTGCTCTAATTTTGTCATCTTTCTAATTTGAGTAAGACTATCTCACAAGCAGTTTCTAATGCTTGCTTTCTTTTTGTTGCAGTGGTATCTATAATTTTATCATTAGGAAATGATTCTTTGAAGATATTAGTCTGTGTTCTTGGGTCCTCAGTTGCGTTCTAATTCATATTAGATCACTGTTAACTATTTTATAGCCATTTTCTCCTCTCCGTCCTAGGAATAGATTATGGTCATCAGTGCTTAACAACTTGGATTCTAACAGTAATTTGCAAGTAGAAGCCAGTGCAGTTAACCTTACTTTGAGAAAGTGCTGTAGTTTTGGCTCTAGTGCAAGAGAGAGCTCAAACTAGCTATTAAGGTTCTATTCCTGTTTCTGCCTTTGTCTTGCTTTTACCTTACTTGGCTTTTTGATAGTTTCTCCCTTTCAAAGTAAAGATAACACCTTCATATGCTAATTCTAGTTTTCATAGGAGATTATTTCCACTTTACAACATTTCCTTGAGAAATTTATCACCTAATGGCCTAAAAAGGGGGGGAGGCGGGGAGGATGACACACCAACCAACAACTAAAGAGCACACACCAAAAACAACCAACCAAAACAAAAAAAGAACACACAAACAAACCAACCAACTGAAAATACCTCGAAGCAATGAGAGAGTTGCAGTTGTTCAGTTCATTAATTACTTTGAGATGAATCCTGGAATATATTACAAAGATGTGTAAGCACAAACATAATTTCAGTGTTTGCACATTACACAGGACATTAATATTTTTTTCTGTATATATTGTCCAAGTAAATCTGTTCCCTGACTAGTTATGGGACAAAGGTTTTAACCTTATGTTGGTTAAATGGTGTGTTGAGTCTTGTCAAAAGGTTTTGGGAGTCACTGACATAACCTGCTTTGTTTGGAGGGAAAAATTCCCTGAAATGGGATTAATACTGGAATTGAAAAATGTATTATTGACTCTGGACGTGAAGAGTTGCACTGGGTATGCTGTTTTACTCCATTGCAGAAAAAGGAAAAACGGATCAAGCTCTAGAGGCATCACAACTTTATTTAAAATTATTAGCACCAAATATCCGAGAAGAACTACATAGACTGCTGACATTCATAGCCATTGCATCTGAATCTGAGGGCTACAAATTACAAAAACAAGTAAGTTTCTGTTATGTTTAGTGTGGGAAATAGCACTTTAAAAAAGTCTGCTTTACTATAGTAAAATTTTAATAATTAGAAACATTTTGTTTACTGCCTTCCAATGTGATTTGGTTTGAAACAAATACTAAGATGTTCTTCCAACTGATAGCATCCTGTTAGTCTTTGCTCACACGTAGCAAGTAAATCTAATGCCAAATCTGGGTGTGTTTTTTTTCTAGTTCGATAACAGATCTGTGATGATCAAAACTTGCACAAAGTTCTTCTTACAAAGTAAGACACTTTCAAAACCACAGGCAGAACTGCTGATTCAGTTTCTGATGGACAATCACTCTGAGCTCTTCAAGGTAGCGTTTTCCTTACCTTATTTGTTTTGCATTTTAAATGTTAAATGCCATGAAGTGCCTTTCTGAAGATAAGAGGTCTGAGGAGGAGTTTAATGTTTCATATGTTACAGTTTAATGGTACAGTTAAGTAGGGTGAGAAGCTATTTAAGATTACGGAGGACAGCTTTTGGAGAGCTTTGCAATCCTTTACATAAAACATCCTCTGTCTTTATTTGCATCCTTTGTGTTTAAAAAAATACGTGAACTATTAAGAAATTTTTATAATAGCCTTTTGGCACCTTGTTTCTGATGACTGTCTACTAAATTTGTAGGCTTCTTAATGTGTGTTTCTTCTTTAGAAGTTGACTGACATACTCTGATGTGTAAGATGGCATGCTCTGGTGTTCCAGTGTATGTGTGTAACTCTTTAAGAATGCCCTCTGGTATTTTGAAATGTTAACTTCTAATTTAAAGAAAATAAACAGAACCACATAATGAAATGGCCTTTCTATTTAATTTGATCAGTTATGTAAATAGACAGATATATTTTTAGTTTTCTTTATTTATGTTCCATTATATTGTCACAGATGAAAAGCTGCAGCCCTTCCAGACCGTGTGTTGACTTTCTGAATTCAATGAGTACATTAAAACTGTGAGGTTTTGCTGCCATTTTACTCAACTATAAAATTCCTTATTAGAACACTCAACCAGATAGATGAACTAATTATCTCAGCTGCTGTAAGATAGCTGTAAAATGTCTAGACACTTATTGTCCAGTTAGAAATAAGCCTTACAGAAATATTGATTTAGTTTCAATAAAATATTATTTTAGTTCTTCCACAACACATTAATTTCTATTTCTAACCTCGGCTAAAGAGACATGGGAGATTTTTTGAATGTGTTTTTTTTTTTTTTTTTTTAATTTATTCCGATTTAGTTTGAAAGTATCAAATGTTTGCTGTGAATTTTGTGTTTATTAACATAGAGCCAGCCTAAATAGTGATTTTTGTTTGTTTTTAAGGACTGAGATGAGTGTTAGGCCTTTGGTTCATGCTTGGAGATGGAGCCAGAGCTGACAGATGAAGCGCCCACTGGTTCATAGCAGTGACAGCAGAGCAGATGATGGCTTGCTCTTTGACAACTGTAGTTTTCTATTATATAAGTTGAAATTAGTTCAAGGTCTACACTACAGCAGTTGCCTTAGTTCAGTGGAAAACATCATCTGGAAAACCTTGCCTTCTATTTCTTTGGTCAGAAATATCAGGAAAAAACACATGTGTGTTTTAGTGCATTTTTTTGAGAGATTTTGAATATATACCTAAATCAATGTAGGCAAAGATTCTTCTGCAGTTAATTACTTCATTTTTTATTGATTGTCTGAAAGCTTTAGATTTTCAGAATACAGAAGTAGCATTTCTGTAACTTTTTTTTTTTTTTATTTGTTGGATTGTAATTTCAGACTCCTTTAACTCTTCTGGAACTAACTAGTAGAAGACTTGAGAGTTTACTACAAGGACAAGATCCAGATATTGATTCAGGTAGATGATGTGATACACATTTTAACATCAACCTTTAACATCAACAAATAGATTTATCATCAGTTGACTATAATTTTGCATAGATTATGACCTTTGTTAGAAGTAAAGCATTAATTAGTGGCTAATTCACTAATAAAGTATCTGCTATAAGCAAAACACTGACCTTAGAATATTAGAGAGCAAAGATTCCATTAATTATCTAGTTTGAACTCATTACAAATATTTTTTAGAAATAATTACTTCTGGAGAAATTAATGCAAAATGTGCTTCTGGAAGTGACTTGCTTGTAGCTTGCTTTGTGTATTTGATATGATTTTATATTTAGGAACAGCATTCTTATTTCTGCCACAAGACATGTAAAAATTCTCAGAGCTTAGTAGTTTGAGGTTTTGAGAGATTTCTTGAGCATTGACATTGATTATTTAGTGTTTTGAAGAATTCTGTTCCTTTTCTGGGTAAGCACAAAGTTTATTAAGAGCTTAAGACTTATAAAAGGGTAGTGTAGCCTAAAAATAAGGCATTTGACACTTAGTGTGTATGTGGATTAGTGTTTTCCAGCTCATTTCTTTTATAAGCTAATTTTCCATCTGTCCATGCTGCCAAAAATATCTTTCAGCACTGTGATTAAAAGGGGTGGCTTGAATTTCTCTCTGACTCCAGCTTCTTTCTTTTGACTTCTGTATTGCCAGTGTGTTATGTGATAAATACTGAAGAGTAACTATTAGGGAACTGAGTAATACTCTTAAGTTATTGTGATGGTTAATACTACATTTAATAGAACAGCTGTCTGAGAAATAGTTTTGGTACAGAATCTTTTACCATCAGTGCTGGGATCTGGAATGTGTCCAAACTGCTTCCAGTTCGATGCTCTGAGTATCATGTATTGTGTAGCCAAAGAATACAGAGATGAGCAACAGAGGAAGGAGTTGCCTGTCTGCAGTCCTCTTGGAGTGTGTGCACCCTCCCTCAGCACTTTGAACAGACAACTGAAGTACAAACACTGTATGATATTCTCCCTACTAAGTTTTGGGCTTTCAATCTGTAAATGCATATAGATTCCATCTACTTGTTGAAATACTAGTTTGAGCTGATGGTAAGCTCTGCAGTGGGGCATATTCCTGTTTTCCTGTGTGCCTCATATTCTGGTGTCACTTTTCCTTTTTTTAATGGAGGAGAAAAGTCTCTTGTAAGAGCTACTGAGCATTCTTAGCTGGTGAGCTTCTGAAGTGCAGGTGGGAGCAGGAGGGAAGGCTGAGGGACACTGATAAGAAAAGACTCTGTCTATGGCAGAAAGGTAATCACTAGATCTGCCAGAAATAAAACACTGAGGGTGTTCTGGGACTGATTTTAATCTAGGAAGCCACTTGAAACCACTAAAGGATCCACTCTGAAGCTTTAAGAGTTAAGCTTAACAGCTTCTGTCAAACAGATTTCCCTTTTGAAAGAGCTGTTTTCTTGATCTGACTCTACTCAATCATAAAAAGTACTTCACATTTGGTGTTTGACAGACTCATTGTAAAAGAAAAGAATGACAGGTCCCATATGAAAATTCTGGCAACTCAAGTCATTACCAATAAGTGAAGCCTTAACAAGGTTGTGTTTGTATAGAAGTAAGATTTTTAATTTTTTTCTCCTTTAGACAACTGACATTTGTTCAACCAGTTTGCTCACTAATGTGTAGAGTGTCTGAATGCCAGTCTTTCCTCTGGCAGAACTCACCTCTCCAATGATGGTGCTTAAATCTTTGCCAGAGCAGTACTCTACTGCGTAGGTTCACAGCACTTTTATAGCTAAATAGCACTTCAGTTGCTATCTTCAGCCAGAGAAAAGCAGCTAAGCTAGTGAAGGGCCTGGAGAACACGTCTTATGAGAAGTGTCTGAGGGAACTGGGGCTATTTAGCCTGAAGAAAAGAAGGCTGAGGGGAGGCCTTATCACTCTCTACAACTACCTGAAAGGACCTCATAGAGAGGTAGGTGCTGGTCTCCTCTCACAAGCAGCTAGTGATAGAATAAAAGGGAATGGCCTCAAGATGCACCATGGGAGGTTTAAACTGGACATTAGGGGAAAGAGAGGGGGAAAAAAAAAAAAAAAAAAAAAAATTCACTGAAAGGGTTGTCAGGAATTGGAACAGGCTGCCCAGGGAGGTGATTGAGTCACCACCCCTGGAGGTGTTTAAAAGCCACATAGATGTGGTGCTTGGGGATATGGCTCAGTGGTGAACTTGGTAGAGTAGGATTAATGGTTGGACTTGATGATCTTAGTCTTTTCCAACACTGATGATTCTATGATCTCTTGGGCTCCAGTTCTTTGCTCTGCCCTCACCCTGCACTGCTGCCTGCTTCTGGTAACCAACCATGCTGAGCTGTCTAGTCACCTGGAAGTTCCTGAATTCATAGGTGTGATCCAGAGGCAGCTATTTCTCCAAAGTATTTATGCACTTCTATTTTGTACTGGGCCTTGCTACAGATCTAATGCACTCCCAGGGAGTCACTGGATTGTGACAACTGCAAGGTGTCTGTCACTCTGTTCAGGTAGCATTCTTCATTGTGGCTTCTGTTTGCAGGAACTGTATTGCCTGTTTGCAAGACAAAATCACCTGTGACATTCCATTTGTAACACTACTTTTCAATTTTATTTTTTCAATTAATGTTTAGATCTACAGTCCTCCACTGAGTACATATGAACGTTTCAGACTGTAGAGAATTGTCACCACATCTGAACTGGAATATCAACAAACCTGTGTTTCCAATCATAGCTTTTAATTGGGCTTTTATATGATGCATTAAAATTAATCTGAACATCTGATTTCTTACAAAGGCTTCACCTTCTGTCAGCGTGTGACAACTAAAGAGTATGAAGATCAAAAACAGCAAACAAATCAGTATCTTCTCTCATTGATTCAAGAGATGGACAATGACCCCGCTATTCCTTGGAAGCAGAAGAAGAAAGTCATTAAAGAATTCAGAAAACACCATTCTCTCTATTATAGTGGCTGTAAAACTACAGGTGAATTTGGTACTCTAAATAGTTAAACATCAATACAGCTTTTTTTTTTTTTTTTTTTTTTTAAGAGGGGAGGATGTACATGAAAATTGTTCATGATACAAATAATTTTTTTTCATTATGTCCTTACATCTTCAATTACAGGAGACTACTACTATCAAAATTGCTATGCTCCTAAAAAGCATTAATTCTAATTAATGATTGTTTTAAGCACAATGTACTTAATTACTTTTAAACATAGTAATAATGGCACACTGCTTGTGTTGAGTTGAGGGTTTGGCACTTTTCCTTCTGTCCCACAACCCCATGGCTTTCTAGCTGTGCCTAGTCTGCATTCAGAGCCATGCTTGGGTTGATAACCAATCGGGTTTTTAGTATTTTCTATTTGTAGTTCATAATCTAACAGTAATTTTTCTTAAACTGTAGATTATGGCTCCTGTGACTTTTGTAGAAGTGTACAAAGTGTGTCAAAAATGTTGGGAGTTTTAAATCTGTGAAAGGCCAGGTTCATTAGGCAGAGGAGCTGTGTGTGTTTGCAGTCAGGAATTGGAGCCTGTTATTCCCCACTCTGGGAGACTGAGCTGCTGCTAATCTGGCAGATACACAAAAGCAGGTAAAAATTACCTTATTGAAAAAAAAATTGAGGACTAAATCTTCTTTTATATCTCTTGGTGTACTTAGGCAATTTATTTTAACATGAGGATACTTTAATAGTGTCCAGTTATTTGGCATAAATACTTTGGTAGCACTTACGGATTCATACAGCAAAGCTAGAAAGCTGTTGGCTTGTCTTGATGCATTCATGGTTGATGTACATTGACAAGGACATGCTGATTCAAATCATTAAATATGAAATATAGTGTTATACGGGTTAAATTACTTCTATCCCCATGACAAACATTTGATCAAGTATTGGAAAATATATATAAACACAGAAGTGAGATTTGGAAGGGACCTCTGGTCTAGTTGCACTGCCCAGCTTGAAGTGGACTCAATTAGACCAGGCTGCTTAGGGCCTTTTCTGTTTGAGTTTTAGAGCATCTCCAAGGATGAAGATGCCACAACCTCTCAGGTGAGTCTGGTGCAGAGTTTTACTAGCCTTGCAGTATTTAAAATAAATAAATACACCCACCTTACATTTAGGTGGAATTTCTTGCATTTCAGTTTGAGCCCACTGCTGGCTGTCTTGTCACTGGCCATGACTGAGCAGTGTCTGGCTTGGTTGTCTTTAATCGCTCCTCTGAGCCTTCTCTTCCAAAGGCCAACCAATCACATCTCTCTCAGCCTCTTCTGTTTTAAATCTAAGTGATTACACTGGTAGATATAACCAACTATGTAGAGGTAATAGGCTGTGTTTACTTGTATATTTCAAGTAGCCTTATTTAAATGACCTGGCCTTATTAGAAGTCAGAGACTGTAGTTGAAATCTCTGTCCTTGTGTCCCTGTTTATACATTTGTTATTTAACAGTGACTGTCCAGTGTCAAATACATAACTTCTGGAGGAGGAAAAAAAGACCAAGTTTTGCCTTTCAGAGGCGAATGCTTTCAGTACTAGACTACAGGGTCACATATTTTCTAATTCTGTTAGGGTTTTGGTCCCTCTCCCAGAAAAGGGAGCACCTACATTAGTAGGCTATTGAAAATTGTAAATGGGTATTTCCTGATTAAGTGCTTCTGGTATTGAGTAGTGGGAGAAGGGGATCTTAGTTTGGTGGTGTTTTGTGAGGTTTTTTTGTTTTCCCCCCCCCCCCTTTCTTTCATCCCTTTGCTAGCTCTCTCTCAAACTACTGAACCTGGTAACAGGGATGTATGATAACATGGTAACTTGCAGACTAGTTGGATGGAGGGTTGCTTTGGGAAAAATTGTATTTAAAAAAAAAAAAAAAACCCACAAATGAAAACAAACACATTCTTGCACTTTGACTTAACATGTTTTTGTGCTAATTTAAAGATGATAATAAAGCATTGCATAAAAAGCAATTAATCAATCTATCACTTAATAGTGCTTTCATAAGGAAGAGGCTGCTCAGAGGGTGTAGAATCAGGTAGCAAACAGGAAGAAAATGCTGCAAGGGGACTGCAGGAATTTATTACTACAAGGTGCTTTCCCTCAGTCTGAGACAAGAAGTCAAGATTGATCTAATTCTGCAAAGGAAAGAAAGAGCTCTTGAGAATCCTATTTTATTCACCAACCCTGACAGGAGGATCTGCAAACTTTTAAATCTTCTGTTGAAAGAAATGTGAATTTACATTGAAGTTTGAGGACCTGCTGAACAGAACAAGCTTGGTCAACTACAGATTGTTTTTCATTGTTACACTTCCAGTTACACTCCAAAATTAGGAAAACTTTATTGGACTTAACTTCTGTCGCTTATTGTTAAAAATATTTGACAAAATAATCTGGTAGGGAAACTTGGTCCTCTTTCTCATGTCTATGATTTCTAGCATAGAGCTATCAAATTAATGGCCAGTATGATTTTTTTTTTTATTTGAAGTATAAAATTTCTGGAGTGAAGAATTTAGTCTGGAGGTACTTTCTAGGGCAGTCCTGTCAAAGAAAAGTGATGCTGTCTTCAAAGTAAGAAGGCTTACTTCTATTCATAGAGCATTCATGCTTGCTTCTACCAAGGAAAAGGATCATTGTTGCTTTTATGGGAACAACTTGTGTATTTCTTTGTCCCAGCTGAAACATGCTGATAATTTTGTGAAGCAGAGAGGGAATATGAGACTTCAGCTGATAACAGGATACTCTTCAGTGGTCTCAGATTTGCAGAATATCACCAGCGCAACGGAAGGGGCAATTCTCCTGCTTCCAGGAGCTGCATCAAATAGGGATCAGTGTCAGCTCCGTGTCCATTGCCAGCCATGTGAGTTCCTGCCTCTGTCCTGACACCCAAGCAAGCCAGGTGGGGCACCCCTCCTAAAGCAGCCAGACAAGGCTTCTGTCAGACTATTAGCTCCTGCTGTTGCTCTTCCCACGCCTGCATGCAGTGCTGCACAGACTGATGGCACAGTAACAGCTTCTGAGGCCACCTTTGCTCTGTGAACAGAAGTAACAGGTACAGACTGGGACACTTGGGTTTATCTAGAAGGAATGGATAAGACAGAAGATGGGATTACCCAGGATGCAGCTGTAGGCTTCATTCACCTCAGACAGATTGTGATGTCATTTTCAGAAAGGTGAGGAGAATGGCAGGAAGCTTATTTGCTCAGCCATAGTTTAAAACAAAAACCAAACAACCTACTAACTCCAAACCTCCTTTATAAAAGGAATTGTTCAAATTACTCTTGTCTCAAAGCTTAAGTATACTTTCAGAAGTCACTTTAAGTATATTTCTCTTGTGGTTATTCAATAAAATAACCAAAATAAAACTCAGATATTCCTTTTCAGGACAAGCAACCTCAAAGAGACCATTTGAGATGTGTTTAATGTCCATTCAGTTGTATGCAGGAGTTAGAATAATATTAATTTTGAAAAAAAAAAATAAAAAAATTGATTTCTTCTTATGATGTATTAGTGTTACACCAGTACAAACATTCAGTATTTGTACTGCCTTGTGCATTGACATTTTCTGCAGTAAGAATAAAATGAAGGTATCAGTAAAAGATGAGAACATAATGATATGACAATGAACATATTTCATAGTATTAGGCTTGTAAAATTTTATTTTAAACTCTGAAGGTTATTTTTCCTAACCCACTTAAATACAGGAAAGCTAAAACACAATCCTAACTTGACAGAAAACAGGTTGTAATTCAAACAGTTCCATTCAGAGTAAAACAATGGAATAACAGTGTATACAACTATGCTACCTATATATCAAATTTCTCTTCACAGATATTGTGTCCATGTTCTTCATAATCTTCTCTAGTTACTACCATATCTTCAAAATCATCGTTTTCAGAAATGAGCTTCCCACCTTCCCAAGAATAAGTAATAGGGCTGAAAAATGAACAAAGCTATTGTTACTCATCTGTAAGTTCATTTAAAACAGAAGTATGCAGTAATTATTTCCAAGTCTTTTAAATAGGTATGGCTAAAAAAAAAAATATATTTTTGATTGCTAAATCAAGCCATCCAGACAAGTTAGGAGACAAAGTATGAAATTTTAGCAGGATGAGGAGATGTCTCTCTGTTTACTTTGCACGGATAATGATTTTTTTAAATAATATTTAAAAATACTCTAAGAATACCTTAAAAAAAAGTGAAGTTTTTTTGGTACTTTCAAGATATACTTTTTTTGTCTCAACTGTATACTGTCTGTGAAGACATTACCCCTTACACATCCCTGAAGTGGCTATGTGAATGATGACATGGCAACATTCAGATTCTGCAAATTCTTTTAGGTAAGACTCAACTCCAAGCTTGCACACTTAGATTGTGTTGTTATTACAGGGATAATTTTTATTTACAATAAAAAGACTGATCCTGAAAACACTTAATTATATTCTAAACTTTATTAGCCAAAGTACAGGGCAGGCAGATGGTCTCTAATTTATTTGTTTGAAAATGCACTGTTTTAAAACATTCTTATTGTACAATTTTGGTACACTTAATGTTTAACCCTTTTCCTTTTGCTGATTAAAAAGATGGATTGAGTAAAGTTTGTTCTGATAGAAGGACAAAGTCTATTCTGTACAATTTAGAACTTACTTTTCAGGAAGAACAACAGAAACATCATAATCAGTTGGAGTAAGACATCGAACTTCGGAATAAACCCGATCTCTAAATCCTGGAAAAAGCGTGTTTCCCCCAGTCAGAACTATGTTCTTGAAGAAATGTGGCTGCATTTCTGCAAAATAAAGAAGTAAATATCTAGTTTGAGACTGAATATATATTTAGGATTTTTCCCAATTTTTTTATGAATTGAAACAGAAGAAATATGCATAGGAAGAATTTTATGATCATCTAATGAGCACATCAGCTAAAACAGTTTTAATAAGCAATATAAGAAAGTTATTAATCATCCTCTGTGAGTTTTGGAATTTGGCTTTGATAACTATTGTTATTATCTACTGCATTTCATGTCTACCACAATGGATTTTCAAAATGGATTTTAAATTATACAGGTTTTTTAAGAGCACAAAGTAATTGCCTCAATGCTGCCCTACTTATGTGGTATCATAAAACTTGTGACAGTCATTCTTTGTAGTAATAACATTAAATACATGCACATAATCTATAAAATTACATCTTTAGTATTACTTCTGACAAGCAGCAGTCAGAAAGGTTTTATACTTTGATGCTTCAGTCGCTGTTTGGTCAGTTTCATTTTCCTCTTGAGTTCGATTTTTTTTCTTCCTCCTCTTCCAGTGAAAAAAATAATTTTAAACACACCTAGAACTAATTTCAAGTATAGTGTAGTGTTGCTATCAAAGACAAATAGGTTACATTATAAGAGGATGTGAAGAAGAAATAAGTCTACAGCAATTAACTGAAACAAGAGTAGAAACCAATCTATGAAACACCACAAAACTGCGACTAACAGAATCATACAGACAACCAGTTCTTTGGTATATGCCACACACCAGAAGGCAGAATGAGCTCACAACAACTGGCTTATTAAAAGTACTAGCTTCTTAAGATACTTTGGATGCTTAAAAAAACCAAGCCAAAAAAAAAAAAAAAAAGAAAAAAAACCCAAAACAAAACCCAAACCTCACCACC
>JANHGN010001302.1:98616-142016 GCA_024605025.1 Megaceryle maxima | reverse complement strand
TGTAGTTTCTCATTGAAGGCAAAAGAATTTGACAGTGATGGAAAAAGACTAATCCATGCCCTGCAGACAAACATCTGATTATTAATTCATTATGAATTACTTAAAAATGTAGAAGTAGATACTTGTGTACAGAACAGGGACTAGAATTGGGCTAAAAGCTTTGAGGTCCCTGCTGATGTAGAACTTGGGGCAGCTGACCATTACTAGGTAAGTTGCTACTTTGTTCAGTAGAAAGTGATGTTACACATACCAGTATGTAGCCAGATGATTACAAAGAACAATCTGGTTTTTATTTTCAGCTCTGATACCAATTCTTTCTTTAATACAGTGGATTATATTGATTATGTTAATACAGACTGGATACAGTCTCCTTTCAGAGACACTACTGAAGTGTACTTCATACTTCCCTTACTTCCTCTGCTTTTGCAGCCTTTGCTTTAACAGCTTATTTTACTTTTATGCTCAGTCTAGCCCAGGGTTGTATAGCCTTGATAAATTTCAACTTCCAGTGACTCAGAGGGGAGTGGTGGATGTGCTTACAAGAGATCAATAATTTTCTAAGTGGTAACATACTTTCCAACCCTCTCCATAAACAGTTTTAGTGGGTTTTAGTGCTTTTTAGTTTTCTTCCTCTCAAGTTGTTTTCTGTGAGTATAGTGAATATCTTGTCACATGTGCATTCTTTTCCAACTTTCTGCTTTCATTTCCAGTAACCTTTGCTGCTTTCTTACAGGCAAGCTTGAGAGCTGAACTTTAAATTGTTTTCTATTCTTGTCTTAGATTCTTTGGGAGGAAGAGAGAAAGGAGAAAGGGTTGACCAAGAAACAGTCATTTGTAGATCTTGGATGTGGAAATGGTCTACTGGTTCATATTCTAAACAATGAAGGGGTAAGTAGAGCTCTTTTTTAGTTAATTTATAAAAGATAGTCAATATTCTTGTTATGCTTTCCTTCTATCTGGCATGGAAATAGCCAGAAATCAGTTAATTCATGTTGCTAAAATAGGATTTTGTCACTCTAGTTACTGGGAGAAAATCACAACAGAGCTTTAGGAACCTTCCACTTAGCTCTCTTTTTATTTTACATATATATTTTTTTTAGTGCAGTTCATTTTGGGGCTAATTTTCTGAAGTTAGAAACTAAGAGGGAAAAGAAAAAGTAATGGTGTACTTTAGTTGTGCTGTAGACACGGCAAAAATGAATGAGGAATCTTAACATATATAAATTTGCTCTCACAAGATGTTTTTCATGACCTTAATTTTATCAAAATTGAATTCTACTTGTCGTATCCTGAAAATGTTTTTTTGATATCTTTAAAATATTTAATTGTCAAAATGCCTAAGAGCATGATGTACTTTGGAAGTGAAAACGTGACAAAAGCAAAATTCAGTTTCTCGAGGCATAGTTCCTGAAACAACAACAGAAGAGGGTCAGTGAGATTAAAAAAAAAAACAAACAAAACCCAACCCACTGAGGTTTGGTTTATCTTGTTTCAGAAAACTGGATTTTTCACTTCTGGAGAATATGATAAAATTTGTAGAGGAAATTATTACCCCCTGTTTGATTGATTGATGACATTGAGGGGGTGGGGGAAAAAACTGTCCCAAGTTCTAACACAAGCTCTCTATCCTTGTGTGGCCAGAAAAATTTGATTTAATATCGGATACTGTTTTCCTTGTCATACATCATTAGGTCATCATTGCTGGAACACTGACAAAGACTGACTGTCAAAAAATCATGTGTCATCTTTGTATAAATGAAATAATCAGTGTTAATATGTACATTTAGTGAGCCTGTTTGACTATTTCTGCTAATAGTAGTACTTAAAAATTATTTCTGTTGGAATATTTCAGCATTCAGGTAGAGGAATTGATGTGAGGAGAAGAAAAATATGGGACATGTATGGACCAGAAACTCATTTAGAGGTATTATGCAAATGTATGTCAATCTTATTGTTAACTTATTCATCTGTTCATTACTTCAGGTTGTGTTGATGCAAATGTAATCAGACATACTGGGTTACAGACAGTTGTCTACAGTGATCTGTGAGTTTGATGTGATGCCACCCATATGTCTTGTGAGACTGTAAAGTAAGTTGTAAAAGGAATTAGGAAAGCGGTGCTGTATCATACCCTTTCCTAGTTCCACATTAGAATTTTTATGAGAACAGGAACATACCAAACAGCATCTTCTCTTTTCTTTCATTTTATATACTCCCTTTTTCTGCCCGTGTTTCTGTATTGTGGCAATCTCTGAATTTTTCACATTCGTTTCATAGTAAGGTCTGTCTGTTTAAATTTCTTAGATTTCTTGACATGTAATGAAACTTCAGAGAATCACCTGTCCTTCTCTGCAGCATGACAGAACAATATAGAAAAAGATAGGTTTTGTCTCTTTTGAAAGGAACAAACAAAAAGAATTCACAGAGAACACTCAAGCCAGACAGAAACAATAAAAATATCCAAAATATGCATATAAGGAAATTACTAATTTTTATACATATATATATATATATAATGAAGGTGAAATAATTTTGCACAGATGGTGAAAGCAACTGCTCATAGCCTTTTGTTGCCCCTGAAGCTAATTTTGTTTTGATCTTTACTTGAAGCATGAGTTGCAGGATGAGTATTGCCATCTGTGACATTCCGTGCCAGCACTAACAATATAAATGAATGTAACAGGTGGCACTCTGCATCACCAAACTGCTGTCAGACATGGGGAATACAAATTTGATTATGGGTGACTGTCAAAACATGGAGTGTGGCACTGATAATTCAAGCTATGCTTAAACTGAATGATCAAAACTGAAATGTAATGTAGGAGTTAACTTGTTTAAGCAACCATGAGAAAGTGCTTATCAAACACTTGATTTAACATCTACTAACCTGCCAAAAAGAAATTTGTTATATATATTATCTAGAAATGTATACACATAACTAAAACTGGTTGGAGATGATTTAAAGTGAACAATAATACACAATCTTGATACTTAAAACAGCTACCACAGTGCTTTCTGAAGAGGGGAACTGAGATGTAATAGCGGTGGGCTGAGACTTCTGAAATTCCCCAGTAAGTGGTGTGGGTTGTTCTAATTCCTCTACAGATACTACTTTGCATATACATGTGAATTTTGAGCTCATAAAAACATGTATTTTGCACATTAAAAGAAAGCATGGGCATTGTTTCCAGGGCTTTTCCTGAAGGTCTGTAGAGATTCAAATTCAAATCTTTTTTTCACATCTGCCCAATAATTATTTTGAGATTCATACATGTTTTTAGAGAAAGACTATGTACTTCTGTAGTATCAACATCTTTAAATTCTTTCTCTGATGAACTTATTTCAAGTTAATTAAAAAAAAAAAATTGTGTGTGAGAGACAAACATTTGAAGGCACTCTAGATCTTCTAACCTGTATGAAGAATTCATCCTGTTTGGTGTGTTTGTGGGTTGTTTTTGAGTTTAGTTTTGTTGGGTTTTCTGGGGGTTCTGTCTATTTTTTCTAAAACAATATCGGGATAAGGTATTTTTGAGACTAATAACTATTCTGTGAGACTGTTGTGGTGGGAAGGCTTCTCTGCTGACATTTCAATTCATATATATGACATTTACATGAGGCAAAATACTATTTTAAAGGCCACCAAAGAGCCTTCTTTCTCTAACCTGATGTTTGCTATTCTTGCCCCTGATTTTGCGTGTATCATAATGTAGTCTTGACACAACTTGGAAGGGGTTGGAAAGGCAACATAGACAAGAGGGAAAGTGTTAGGCCAGGTTAGGTTTATTGCATGTGAATGATAGAGTGCAAAGAGTGGTGTTCTGTATGTTAGGATTTGATTTGGGAGGAGTCTGAAAGGAGGGAAGATAGTAGTGAAGCTGCATTCTGATTAGTGAATCCTAGGACTGAAAGACATAGCAAATTAAGCAGGTTTCTGAAAAATTTAGTCCAGACGTACATGTGACAGAAGGAGACTGGCAAGAAATCGTAATCCAATGTATGACATTTGTTTACAAATGTTTAGGATGCCAGATACCTTAATCAGAATTGTTATTCCACTCCTGACCAATATTTTGTGGTAGCTGTTGCTAAATTTTCTTTGTATCTATAAAAAATTACTATCTGGAAAAAACATCAATTGAGGAAAATGTTGGTATCTGCTTCTCGTTCACTTTGTGTTTATCAGCTTGTATGATTTTTATATTGTTGCTTAGTGCTTTATTACAAATAAAATGCATTTAAAGAAACCTGTAATAAAATTCCCTTAATGTACTGTTTGGTTTTCAGGAATCTACAATCATGCCAGGTGACAGTCATCTCTTCCCAGATACTGACTGGCTCATAGGAAACCATTCAGATGAATTAACACCATGGATACCTGTAATTGCAGCTAGGTATTTGTGAGGGGAAGGGAGTGGTGTACAATACCAGAAAACCCAAACACATATTTACCTATATGGGTTTGATGAAAACTGTCACTTCTGCAGCCACACCTGCTGTCCTTGAAGGACTTGCTGCTTTTGATGCCAATTGATTATATTTTCAAAATGTTTCTCTTCCTGTGGTGAAGCACAGATGTAGTATTTACTGTCTTAGAGAATTCAGCACAGCATTTTGCATTTGGAGTTTAAAAACCAGAACTGATTTTTATTCTTTAGATGTGAGTCTGTTGTTTGGGGGTTTTGTTGTTTTGTTTTGTTTTGGTTTTTAATAAAATTGCTGTTGGTTCTGCCTTTCCTTGAGCTCTTCTCAACCAACTGCAATAGTTCAATGCCTTGACATTTAGTCCTGCAAACCAAGTTGGCACTAATTTGCTATATAAAAATACTTTGTGCAGTAGTATTTTTTTATTATGCTAATAGATCTACTGAAAAAGGAACATATAAATATTCTTTCCTGAGGCTCTGTCACTTAATAACAATTTCCATTATTGCTTGCATCTGAAGGATTATTTGTTAAATTTGGGTCTTATTTGAAATAACTTTTCATTTAGCAGTTTGTTATTCTTCTTGTAGGTCTTCCTATTCATGTTGCTACTTTGTGCTGCCATGTTGCTTCTTTGATTTCCATGGAAAATACAGCAGAAGACAAAGCAAGAAAACTCAGTACAGAGAATATCTTGATTTTGTTGCCCAGGTGGGATTTGTATGCGGCTTTCATGTGGAAGAAGATTGCCTTAGAATTCCATCAACAAAAAGGGTAATTTTGGACTGTGTAGGGCTTTTGTCTTGGGTTTTTGTCATGGGTTTGTTTGTTTGTGGGTTGGTTTGTTTTTTGTTGTTTTTTTTTATTGCTGCTAGCTGTCTGAAGCCTATGAATCTTTGTTCATTATTATTGTTACAAAATCAGTCTGTAGTTGCATTACTTGAGGCAATATGCTTTGAAGAGAGACTGAAAATATTCATTTTCTTGGGCATTTGGCTCTTAATGTCACAGGTACAACCCTAAAGACAGTAAAGAATGGAAGCTTTTATGGTTATTTCTTTTGCCACCCTATAGGAGAGAAAACTTATAAAGCTCATTGTTTGCTTTAATTTTTCCATCTGCCAGTGTCTCTGTGTCTCTTATTTTTCCTTCACTTTGCTGTTTTTGATGTCCCATGAAATTTAAAGCAAAATGTTCTCAGAGTAGGTAGAGGTGTCCAGCTTTGATACTGTTGGTTTTTTTTTTAATAAATAATCTGAGGGTGAGAGTGAGAGGCAATCTCTTTCCTTTGTGCTTGTGTGACATGATGGATTATGATTTGATTACTGTATTTCTTCTGTGGCACCAATATTCAAAACCTATAATTATAATCTCTTAGATGGTAATGAACATTGAGTTTGAATGGATATCTCCTATAGGTAGAATTAGAAGCCTGTGTAAGATGTGCAGGTTGGGGGGCTATGCCTAGGTATGGGACTCTGTAAATAATAATTTACCTGTTTCTACTAAAATAGGTAAGCCTTATTGGGAAAACCAGAACCTATCCACCTAGGGAATGTGCTCTGATTGACAAGCAGATAACACAGTATATTAATAATCGTCGGACCTGTGCTGTGGTCACGTGTGACAGAAGACTTGGATTTGATCATAAGGATCATGCTGCTGGTCTGTGCAAAGAAGCAGGTTCAGAACTTCCCGAAGATGAGACTGAGACTGCTGGTACAATTTGGATGCCTGGATTTCAACCCCGACAAAAAGTAGAACAAATCAGAAATTGTGCTTCCCTCCCTCGAGATTTTGTAGATGATGTGGTTCTCAGTGTGGCAAACTTGCTCTTAAATGCAGCCCCCCAAGAATCTTGTTCTAATGTGCATGGTGGAAATACGAATACCTGGAATCGAGGAGGTGAGATTCTTTCCTTTACATTAGCTTCTGCTGGTAAAGGATGTCTTTTCCAATGAATTTACATGCCTGTAAATTTAGTAAGTGAAACTGATGTTACAAAATAGCAAGAAAGTAAAGTAGCAATCAAATTTTTTTTTTTTTTTCTGCTATGTATTACTACACTCTAGGATGCAAATAGATTGTATAAGACTATTTTTAAATTGATGTGGGATATTTTCCCTCTACTCTTAAATACTAGGACACAATCAATTTTCATTAAGAAAACCAATCCAACCCCCTAACGCATCTCCATTTACCACATGAGAACATTCTACATCTATCTGAGGAGAATATTAGGGTTTTTTTGATAGTCACATAATAATTAGCTATAATTCTGTGGAAATTGTTTAAAAAGTCCCTTGATGTGCCATTTGGTTATGACATGATTAGGAATTTGTAGTTTAGTCTTAGGGGAAAAAAAAGAAAGAGAGACTGCTGTTAATCTAAGCAATTCAGTTAGTTCTCACTCCTGCCATCTTTCCATTTTCCTCCATCCACTTTTATTATTTACTCACTGTAGTTGGTTATATGTTACTGTTAGAGGAGATCCTGTGAGTCATTCTCTCTTCTCTCTTAACTACATGCATGTAAGCAGTGCTTAGCTCAGTGAGGGTTGTATACTACTGTAAAAGAAGCAGGGAAAATAAAAACTGGGTCCTACTGTGGAAATTCTGTCTTGAATCTTGTAGAACGAAAGCTGCTATCTTACAGACAATATACATATATATGCATGATACTGGCAGTACCAAGTTCCTGCAGTACTGCTAGATAATTCATAGCTTCTGCTCATAATCATTAACATATAGAAGTTATATTCTTAGTAATAGATATATATGCATTTTTAATAGCTATACGATTATTAATTGCAGAAAGCCTTTCCTTGAAAGAAGTAGCAGAACACTTAAATAAAGAGACTTTAAAAAGGCTGAAGAGTGAATATGGAGGCCTGCAGACACTACTCAAGAACAATCATCAAGTCTTTGAAGGTAAAGAAAGGGTTTAGGCTTTTGTTTTGTTTTTCTTCAGTCATGTATTTTATCTCCTCTATATGCAGTCAAACTCAGCTGAAGAATACTATGATGGTGGATTTCTTTAACTGCTTTCTATACGTTTGTGGAAAACTGAATATTCTTCATGTGCCCATTGCTCCAAGATACTGTTAGTAAAACTCTTCTGAATGAGATTGGTAAGGCATCTATCAGCAGAGTGTTGTAGAACAACTGTGTCTGAAAAGACAACCCTTTAGGTTAAGCGGCTCATTAGATGATGTTTTTTGACTTACAGAGTTTTTACTTTTCCTACAAAGTATTGATGATTTGGGGGCCATCAAGTGTAGAGCAAGTTCATTAAAGCATTTAACTGAGACTTGACCTGGTCTTACCAATCCTCACAGTGCAAATACCAACACAAAATAAAACTAATCCCCCGAAGAACCTGCTACATGTCTTCATGTAGCCTGTGGTAGCATGGCAGAAAGAACTCAGTAGCAAGTTTTTTGTGGTTGGCTGTGCTTGTTGATCACTGTTTTTTGGGTTTGTTCCCGTTGTAATGTGGTGGTGGTGTGTTTTGTGTTGTTTCTGGGGGCTTTCTTTGTCAGTGGGGAGTTTTGCAAAAGTAGGATCTAGCTTTGCAGTAATACAAGACCTTTGAGGTTTTATCCGTGTTAAGGCTGCTTCAAATTTGGAAGTGTGTTAACTTCTTGTGTCCCAACAGTTCTACATCAGCTGTAAATTGTTGAAAAACTAATCCATGGCTAATAAATCCAAGTATACAACCTAGTTGCTGCTGGTGGTTACCTTAGCCAAGTTTAGCATACGCTAAGGATTTCTGTACACTTGGCAATTTTAAAATGTGAAGCTGTACTGAAATCCTTTTGAATTGCTTTCCATTGCAAAGAGTTGGTCACATTGCATTCATTACCTGACTGAATTTGATTCCCTGTCATTAAGGATAGGTGGAATAGATTTACAGCCTCTTACCTGGAAGGAGCATTTTAATTTGGCACAGATACTGTCTGCACATTACGTCTGAAGAAAGACTAGGCTTAAGGCCAGATCTTTCTCAGTAATTTACATCATGCAGAAACTCCCCAAGGCTTCGGTAGAGATCATTTGATTCTTTCCTTTAGCAGCATGTCACCATAAAAAGGGATTTTTATCAGCGAGTCATCTGGAAAGACATAGCTCATGCCAAAAAGGAGAGAGGAGAACATGGCTACAGCACTTTTGTCATCTTTACTGTAGTGTTTTCCTTTTAAAGACATGCAATACAGATGGATGCACACACATAGACAAAAAAAAAGGAGGGTTGGAGTAACAGATGTATGGCAGTTTCTTTTTCTCAGGCATCTTGTCCAGTACAGGACTGATTTTCTAGAAGAAATATGCTTGATTCTAAATTGCATTGTATCTACTCATTTTGCATTTACATCTTTGGAGAAAGATTTTAAAGCTCTGCTGAACCCACTTCTGTATGAGTTTAGATCTATTTATGTATCAGAAGGAAACATGGAAGGATGAATTCGTCCAGGCATGCATGTATGTTACTAAGCTTTCGCTGGACTTGTTACCTTTTGAATAGTGATGATCAGAATCCAGAATGGTATCAATTAACTATTCCAAGCTAAAAGTATGTGATACAGAAGGTATGATTGAAGCCAACTACAAAAATAGGGCATGGCAATTTACAAGTGGCAAATTTTTTCCTTCCTTGATTTCACTGTTGTTTTCATCTCTGTTTTTCTTTCTGTTTTACTAGCTTCCTTTTCTTCTGTTTACACATTTAAGGAGTTGACAGAGATCCACGAATGTGTGTGTGCAGTTTATAGTTCTAACACAGCAAATGAATTAAAAAACAAAAAAAGTGTTGAATCATTATTAATCAATGATAATTCACTGTTGATTCATATGAAGGATTAGACCTGTAATCTCTGGTGCAGTGTATTTTTGGGTCAGTGAACCGTTGTCTTTGCAATAGCATTTCTGCGTAGTGAAAGTAGTAGGAGTCTTACTAGATTTTTGCTGGTAATCACATTTTAGATGTGGACTAATAAAGTTTTGAACATAGGAAACTTCTTTGAAGATTTAAACTTCTTTCTCAGGACTTGCAATGTAAATTCAGAGGATTTTAATCTAAATCTAAACAAACAAACCTCTGCAAAGATGAGACGAAGGTGCCTCAAACTATTCATCATCACAGTAAAATATCTCACAGGGAAATCAATCAATTCTTCTTTAGACCATGTCTATATTATCTTGGTTTGTTGTGCAGTTGTTTCTATTTTTGTACAAATGGCACATTTGGTTTTGCCTGAGTGATCCATTTGTAGAGTATATATTTTATTCACAAAATGTCACTATGCATTTTTTCCAGTTTAAGTCCCATGACTGTCTATTAACAGCTGTGTTTTTGTTTGTTTTTAATTGTAGTTCTAAATGGGAGAGTTCATATTCGTGACTGGAGAAAAGAAAAACCATCAAGGAGAACTAAGCCTGAAGTGAAACGACACCTTTCAGCTGAAGCATTTAAAACACGTCTCTGCTGGTTTTTCATTCATCATCCTGATGGTTGTTCTTTGCCTTCAGAATCTTGCCCATATGCTCATGGGACTGAGGAGCTAAGACAGCCTCAGATTATTAAAAAGAAAAAACACATACAAGAATAAAATGCTGCCACTTATCTTTAAGTTTGTGTATGGAACTGAATCTGTGAGTGGCTTTGGGACTGCCTAGTGCATGAAGATCTGGACAATGTGGAGGGGTTTTCCCCATTCCTATGCATCTTATTTTCCAGTTGGTTTACAAGTTCTTCTGTATTTTTAATTGATTTACTTTCCTATAACATGAAAAATTATAGTAAAGTATGTATATACTTTTGGATTTTGTCATGGATTTTCTTATATGCATTTGTATAAGTAGAAAAATTTTAAAACTTCCTTTCCTGGGACACTCTTCATGATCCTTGATCAGGTGAAATGTAAATGATGTAGCATTTTAAAACCCTGAAAATGAGCAGTTTGGTTCCAGATGTTCCAGAAGGTTTTATGGTTTCTTGTGACTCACAGTGGCTCTTGGGAGTCAGAAATTGGAGAGAGTCAATTCTTTCCTGACCTGACAGATTCCTCTCCATGTTACTATGGAGTAATAATGCATATTAGCCTTCCTTTCTTGGTCTCAGTCCTCCTTTCCTTCCTTTTCCTACTGATTCAAAATGAGTGTTGATTTGAAGAATAACTCTCTGGGAACTCATTTTTGAAGTCTTCATGTGTAGGCATAGAATTTTAGGGCTCTGTGGGCTATGCTGTCCTTTACCTCTTTTTTTAAAGTAAAGAGTAGCAATAGACAATATATTTAATACTACTGCAATGGTAGGGTTTCTGCTAAGAAAGGAATGTCTTAGCACCTTGAGCAGGTCATGTTTTGTTTTTTGTTTTGGTTTTGTGTCTTTTTGTTTTGTTTTTTGTTTGTTTTTGTTTTGTTGTTTTTTTGGTAGACTGTTACTTTCTTTAAGATCTTTAAAGAAGGGCAGCGAAGCTGGTGAAGGCTCTAGAGAACAAGTTTTATGAGGAGAGGCTGAGGGAACTGGCATTGTTTAGTCTGGAGAAAAGGAGGCTCAGGGAAGATCTTGCTGCTCTCTACAACTACCTGAAAGGAAGTTGTAGCAAGGTGGAGGATTGGTCTCTCTTTCCCAAGTTACAAGCAATAGTATGAGAGTAAAAGATGCCATGTTGTGCCAGTGAAGGTTTAGGATGGATATTAAGAAAAATTTCTTCCCTGAAAGGGTTGTAAAGCACTTGAACAGGCTGCCCAGGGAAGTGGTGGAGTCCTGATTGCTGGAGGTGTTTAAAAGACATGTAGATGTGGTGCTTAGTGACATGGTTTAGTGGTGGACTTCTCAGTGCTTGGTTAATGGTTGGACTTGGTTATCTTAAAGGTCTTTTCCAACTTAAACAATTAACTCAGCAGAAGTTCAATTACTCAGCGAGTGTCATAATTCATATCTGTCAACTGCTAAGTACTTTTAAAGTTTGGTATCAGCTGTGCAAACTCTTGAGACAAGGAAGGCCTAGCTTATATACTATGTGAGTGTGGAAACTGCTCTTAACTACTGAGACAAGACTTCACTTCCAGATCCTACTGAATGAAAGGGCAAGATTTAAAAAACCAAAACAAAATCCAAAACTCCCAAAAGAACCAAACTAAAGAAGAAATGTGGAGGTGAGGGCAGTGATATAGAAACTGATTGCAGGACAGAGATATCTACAGGGTAACAGTGAATAAGCCACATAAGAACTCTGTAAGGGCTCAGGGAATCTGAAGAACAAAGGAAGGAAATAAAGACAAAGCAGAGGACAAAATTAAAGGTGACCCTGGAAACACTTTTCAAAACAGTTCCAAACCCACTTTTCTCAAAAGCTAGCTTTAAGCCAACAGGTTGCAGTCCATTGCATGCAGAAGAAGCATGGTCTAAATCTACTGCCAAGGTTGGAGCAAGGAATTTACTGAAATGTCTGTTTTCCCTTCTTCCTTTATGCTTCTCTTCTGATCCTGGAAGAAGCAGCTCTTGATAACAGTGACCTTGGTAATGGCAGCAGCACCATACTGATGGATCACTTTCCACAATATCCAGTGTGCCCTGGCCTCTCTTCAACAGGAGCTGGGGTGGGTTCCAAGCCTTCCCCCATGGCTTTGGTCTGCAGTGTTAGATACCACATCCTGAATTTAGCACTAATGAGTGCTGTGTTACAGTCATTAACTAATGTACTCATTTTAGAAAAAAGAAATACCTTCCCATCATCATTCTCTGGGGCAAGTTGGGTGTTGTTCAATTAAGGTATTGGACAAAGGGGAAAAAAAAAAGTATAAGCCAGGTAAACTGCAACTTCTATGAGGCAGGGCAGCACACTAAGGGAGTGCAGTTGATGGTGTAATTACTCTTGTAAGGATCTCAGAAAAATACTTAGCTTATGAGAGGGGACAAGAGTTGAGAAAAGCCATGGAACTGTATAAACTTGCATGTAATCAAGTGATGATGTTGCCTTAGACTTTGGTTGGCTATGTGCAGAGTAACAATAGTTCCTCAATATGCTCATTTACTGTGGTGAAGAGACTGATGTGTTTGAGGAGGAGGCCCCTGTAAGATTAAGTTCATGCAATCTCCAGATAGAGATTGTTTCCAGGTGGTGCACTGAGCAAAAACAGGCTTTCAATTCTTTTCCAGTAACTGGTGTCTTCCCTAATGAATCACCTTGGGGTAGGATGTGTTTGACTTGAAATTGGTGATTTCCTGAGTTAGAGTTCACATGTGGAGCCCCTCAGAAGCTTGCAGGAAGTCAGGGTTAAGAAGCTGGAAGGTTTGTTGTATTTTGGTTTGGTTGGGATTTTTTTCCTCCTTCTTTCCAATAAATGGGGAATGAAATACCTAAGTGACATATTGAAGTTACAAATACACACGCGATAAGATCAGTGAATTATTTTGAAAACTACCTTTTTTAATTACTTGTGGAATGCTCTGATAACTGGCATAGTCTGCTATATTGCTGTAGTACACTGCCTCCTTTGTATAGATTTGGTTCTGAACTCACCAGCATGCAGATCTGTCACAGATGCCACATGGCTGTTCCCCTTCCTGTTAGGCATCACTGCAGGTGACAAGCCAGCCAGCAAGTCTCCTGTAATTACAGAAACTTCCCTGTTGTTTGGAGAAGCAATAAGAGAACACTTTTGCATCCAGATGCCAGCCTTATGTAATACTGCATTTAAATGTGAAGGTAACTGCTTAAGGCATAAAATAGCTCTGTTTTATCTAGATTCTCTATCTTGTTGCTTTTTCTGTGATCCACAGTCTTAAAATGGCATTAATAAAATATTCAGCTCTGGCAATAGATTAGTACTATAACAGGGTAAGAATCAGTTTTGCTCTTGATAAAAGAGTTCCTGCTCCACAAGGGATTCAAGCATAAATCGTCCAGGCGACACTGTCATTTTACTCCTTAGTTTATTAACATCACTACCCATTTGATAATTTGGCTATAGAAGGGAAAATACTGTTGTAGATACCTCAGAAGAGTGAGAATATAAAGAGAATTTAGATGTCAGATTGCAATTAGAAATGCTGGGATCTAGAGATTTTGTATTTCCATCTGTAGATGAGCTACAGTTTCATTAAGTCTATAGAAATATTCTAAATCAGATCTAAATAAACCTGTGTTTACATTCTCCATTAAATCTCAGTAAAGGACTAAATTTTAGTTTTTCACTGAATCCCTAAAGCTGAAAAAAATCCAAAAGACAATATTTTTACTTAGAATATATCTGTAGCCTCAGAACAATCTTATTTTCTGGCATATTTCAAATCAGGAAAATTTTCTTTGTATATAACATTTGGATTGTTTGTTTATGATGTTACTGTCACTATTCCATGTTACAAGTTGTTAGCCTAGGTTTAGAACAATTCCTAGAGGAAGTCTTCCGTCTTGTCTGACAGAAAATACAGACCTCTAGGTATGCTTTGTAATAAAATTAGGCTGCTTCATATGGGGTTTGGGGCTTGTTTGCTCAAAGTTTTAAATGATAATTAACTTTATATCTTTGGTAATCTTATTAAGTTTTTATGAGCAGGAATCTAGCTATATAAAGTAGGCAAGAGTGAGCAATCAATAGCTTTGCTTAGTGCATCATAATAGCAAATATTTCAGATTGAGCAGAGATGAAATAAAGGATCTGTAACAGTTCTACCAAGTGACAGCTAAAACAAATATTGAGACAGGTGCCCCCTAAAGCGTCTAAACATTTGGCACCAACTGAAGTCAGACATTATGTTTTGTTATTGCTGGTAACCTCTGTTTATATAATTGAAAGAGTGTTTTTGTACAAAAACAGACCAGTGTGTAATGCCAACATGCTACCCCAATTAATGCCTCTCACAGTCATTTTTTTCTGCTCTTGTGTTGTGGTGGACCTGTGAGTAGAATATTCAGGTTTTCACCCAGGGTGTTGGTGCATTTCCTCTCGCAGAAGCAGCACTCTATATGTGGCAGGGTTTTCATGGCTGGGCTTTGCGTGTTGCAAGTAATTTTCATAACACTGTTGTTTGGACCTACTGAGTTTAAATGTTGTTATAATACAAATAAAACATACATGTTTATCTGGTAGAAATACATAACTGCTTTAGTGCTCAGTTACCCTCTTATAAGCGCAGCTGTAAGCCACTGGATGCTACTACAGTACTGCTGGATGAAATCTGATTAGCAATTGCAACCCAGCTTCTCTTTTCCCTTTATGTTTTTATTATAACAGGTTTCACCAGCTCTAATGGGTGAGCGTAGCTTTGTTTTCTTTTCTGCCAGGAGCATCATGACAAATTTTTGTTCAGAGATCAGTGGATCCACCTGCATTAGTTTCTCAGTGAGACACCTCATGCTTTTGCACAAAGCTGTGTATCCAGCCCCTCCAGGTATGTGGTGCTGTGAATGCTCAAGGGGCAGGCATTTGCTGCTGAATCTCAGCACACCTGCCACACTGTGAAAACACCCTCAGTTGAGCTGCCAGTCAGTCTTCTTGCCTGACAGCTAGCCAGACTTTGTATAAAATCAAAACAGTCTTCTTTTGGAAAGCCTGCCCTGAATCTGTATACTTCAGTAATTGTTTTGCTATAGTAGCTGCTAACTGATATTATGAGTGGGGTATACACCAAGATACAACAGCTGTGAAATGAGAGTCTCTTTGCTTTGGATTGTAGGCTTTGTGCTAATAGTTTTTAATCCAAGCACTAAACATTGAACTGAGAGAGCAAGGGAAAATTCTTTGCCCTTTTCTCAGGTACAAAAATTGAGAGCATGGAGTTTTCAAGTTGCCTGTCTTCTGCCAGTACATCATGCTTTTGTTTGTTTGTTTTCTTTGAACGTGTAGCTTTCCCAGGGCAATGCTTTTACTCTGAAGCACACAGTATCTTCACTGACCTTTGGTGCATCATGAAGAAATCCATCCAGTACAGGCATTGCTATCCTTATCTCTGTTACACTGTGGAACAGTATAGACATCATAATTTCAGTTAGTTGGTTGGTGGGTTTTTTTTGTCATCTATTTATTTAATGTCCATTCTGTCATACTGTTTCAGAGACTTTAAGTCCCATAGTGAACACATCACCTGTTAGCAATAATCTGATAATGCTGTGAACAAATATATTGAGTTTAGCTTGGCAGTTATATTGTTTCTTAGATTTGAAATCTAAGAAGATAGGGAATGCTTTCAAGTGAGAGGTCTTCTGTTATTTGAAAAGTGTTACTGATCAGGTATTTTTGCCCATTTTTTTCATTGTTTTTTTTCTGAAATGCCTCATCATAGGTGTTGATGTCTCCTTTAGCAGTACAAAAATGCAGAAAAACTTCATTAATGGTCTGTGGAAATACCTAGGTGTGAGGGCAGAATGGCTTGAACAGGCTGTGTTCGTATTACGGAATGTATTGGTGCTGTGCTGCTGTCCAGCATGGCCAGCAGGTGGGGATGGTGAAAAAGCTGCAATAAGGCAACGCCAGCAGCAGATGCACGTCCCTGAGTTCAGTGGGTCCTGGGGCTGCTTCTCCAGCACTGTGGAAAGTGGGCTGCTGGCTGTGTTGTGTTTTGTTAGGTGTTGTGGGCAGAGAGGGTATTCCTGTATTTTTTCCCTTGAAAACATAACCTGCATGTATTTTGTATAGAATCTTCCTTCTGTATAAATAAAACAGCCTGAGTGAAGTAACTGAAGTATATTGCAAGTAAGTGGTGTTATTTTGATAATTGCCCTGATCAGATGAGACTAGAATATTTAATTTCTTGGCAATCTGCAATGCAAATTTTTGTTGAGGAGCTGAGTATTTAAGTAGTATTGCACCTTTTGGGTTTTTTTTTTCCTCTGAAATACTGCTTTCTTTCCTAAAAAACTCTGTGGTATTCTAGGTCTTACAGTGGATGGGAAAAGGGTGGCTTTTGCCAACTCTCCTCTTCTGATAAGTTAGAAGGCCCTGAATTGTCCTGATCAATACAGATCTCACAATATTTCCTTTTCAGAGGCTTCTTGGAATCTTTGTACCTGTAGTGGCCAAACCAAAAGACCAGGAAAATGCTGCAGAGTGGTACAAATTAGTTTCTCCTAGGAGTCCTTATGTGAAGAAGTGTCATTATGGTACAGTTAAGTGCCTTTGTGAAATCTCTTTTCTCACTCAGTTAACTTTTGGAGGTAAAATGACCATTGTGATAGGAATAGGTTTTTAAATATATTTATGAACTCCATGCCCTCAAAAAACTAGTATAAAATTAAATTAGTAGCTAACTGCTAAACTCCAGGTGTCTCAGAAAAATAATGGATGTGTTGGTTTGCTGTTGTGCTCAGCAAGAAAGGGTGATCAGCAAGATGCTGGCTGAGCACAGCCAAAGTTACCTTGTTGAAATGTGTCTCGGGCATGTAATTACTGGTAGCTCAATTTACTGCATAAGAGAGCTTGTCATCTTTCTTCCTCTTTGCCACCAAGTATTTAACATCTGTTTGCATCTGACACGGAGCTTGCAGAGCTGATTTGCACAGTGTGTCAGTCACCAAAACACTCCCTCTTTTTAAATATCGATGCTTCCTCAGAAAATATTTATTTTTCGGATTTATATAGGGAGTTCCTTCTGTTTGTACTACCATGGCTTGTTGGTTTCTTTAGTGTTACTGCATCATATTGTATTACTGCTAAGGCTTTGGAAAGGGTCATAAAGAGCATTAATGTGATGATGGGAGTGAAAGAAAATGGGTGATGTTAGCTGCCATAAGAATAGCCAGCCAAGCAGTAGCAGTCCCTCTTCTGAGCAACTGGCATAGGAGCTTCCATGAACAGCAGCTCAGCAAAAGAGTCACCACTGGCTAGAGATACTCTAATTTGAATAATAAGAATAAATACTTTAAGCCAGTATAAATGGCACTTGATGGTCATGGAAGAAAATTCCAGTACTGATTTATCACATCTCTGTCAATGTGGAGACGTCCATGGAGCCATACTTCAGTGCAACCGTGGTTGGAATTTGCCCTTTGATCATCATTCTGTCAGAAGGCAGAGGCACTTCTGCCACTGGATGGGAAGCCCCATGGCTCCCATGCCTCATTTATTTACCAACCAGACCCTGGTGTTATGGAAGAAGGGAAAAATCACCTCTTTTCTCCTCTGGGTTCAGAAGAGGACCCTTTATTAAGGCCCCACAAAGGCAATGAGCTGTTTTCTGTTAACTACTTTGGGATACAAGATCAAGCCTTGATGGAGGTTCAGATTCCTTTGAACACCTTTGCTGCCATTACTCATCTATGACAGCACTCTGCCTCTGCACTTCACTAGATTATGGGCTTAATTTTGTAAAATCCAGACGTAGTTTTTGATTTTGTCAACACGCAATCAGCTTTGGCTGGAAATAATATTCTTAAATGTGTGCACTTAATGGGAAATGGCTTTGTGTGTTTCCTCTGCAAATGATGATTGTTAATGTTTAATCAGCAATGGAACAGAATCTGGCAGCTTCACACCATTTTGATGAATAGGGGACTGATGTTTCTGATGAAAGAAATGGGTTGTGCCCCAGCTACTTCTTTGAAGTACTTTCCTCTGTGAATCATTGTTAGACCTTCCGCAGGGTCAGGATAAGTTTGCTGCTCTTTGCACAGGAACTAATTTCTGCCGAGCACTGTGACATTTTGCAGATAGTAGTGTTCGTCTACATACGTGGAGAGTAAAACAGGGAGTCAAACATACATTCTTGGCAGAGAAACCTGTAGGTTGTGTTTTGCTCTCCAAGTGGGTGTTGAAGAGAAAGGGAGATAAGATAGATCCCAATACGTGAGCACAAAACAAAGTGTTTTTTTTTTAAAGAGCATGAGAAGTAGGATTGCATTTGCACTCCTTGAATCTTTCCGAAACAAGTCATTACTGCCTATATTGCACAGTATATGTCTGCAGGAGTAGTTCTGGTTGCTGGCTGGCTGGCTGACACTGATAATAGACTGCACTTTTTGTTATTGAATATGTCAACCTTTTCAGAATTTTCCCCTAACAAGTGGAAGGTGTGCAGGCAGAGATAGGAGATCTGTGTGTGCTCAGTTCTTTTAAAGACTTTTTTTAGCATAAGTCAAGCAGCTTTGAACAATTCTCCTTTGACTCATTAACTGTCAAAAGCAAATGTAGATGGGAGGCATAAAACTGTTTCTTTCAGAAAAGAATAGTATAGTTGTAATATAGTCTTCCTCCAGATGGAATAATCCTTCAGATGAATCCAGGTTTATGGATAAGCAAGCACTGACACATTACATGACATATTTATAATAAGACAGGGACAATTCAGTTGCCTAAATGTGAAGTACCATTTGAGATACTGTTGTCTTATCTCTGGGTATCTCCCCAGGTCTCCACCTTCTGGCCCAGGGGAATATAGGGCCTGCATTAGGTTCTTTATCATATCTTGTGTGAATGTATCACCTGTCCTAGGATATCTCAAATGGCACAAGATACACTTAGACTAATAAGACCATGTAGATGAAAATAGTGTGAAGTTTGTTCTTAGATGGTTGAAATACAATCTCTAGAGACACATTAAGCCTGAAGGATGCATTAAGAGTCCTTATGCACAAGGTGCTAGATTTAGAATCTGAATCTGTAATTTTTTTATAAAATGTGGATGATGGAATAAAGTTTTTGCTTATTCCATTTTAAGGCTATGCCACATGGAAGATACCGTGGGTATTTTTGAGTGGATAATGGTAAATAAGTGCTTAACAAGGAAGAGGTATGAGTTTTTAATGTGAATTTTGACAACTGTATTAATAACAAGAATAAATATTTAAAGGTAGGGACGAGCAAAAGTGGGTGAATGACTTCAGTTACATGTGTGCCTTTTTCACAAGATGGTTAGAATCACTGCGTGGGTGAATACTTCAGGTCAGAAGCAGGATTAATAGGTGCTCAGTAATAAAACATGTAGGTAGGTTTGTAATACAGAGGTATGTGTACTGTGAAAGAGGCAACTAAATCTGAAAATCTTTGATTTTGAGCTCTGGTTTTGTGAGTCCCAAGGTGGCCGTATGCTGATTTTATGCTACTTGGTACGTTCTTTGAATGAAACTATTTTGATACAGAACTCTTTGTAGCTGGAAAAGACAGTCCCTGTCTGTCAGGAAGCAGTTCCTTGAGGAAGAATGAAAGGGAGAGATACAATTATAATTCAAAATTATCTTGATTAATTGCATAAGTGATTTGAAATCAGTGAGATGAAGTCCAGTATGTTAAAGTGCTAAATACATGAGATGTCTGTTTGTGGGAAGGGAGGGGTCATTATTAATACAACACTGACTGGGGGATGATATTATAATGGATCACAAATGAATAGGGATCGATGCTGTTCTCTACAAAAGAGGAATAAATCTAATTGTGGGATTTATGAACGGGAAGATGGTGCATAGGCAGCAGGAGGTGAGACTGCAGGTGTAGCAGAAGGTCTGTTTCTGCACACTAAGACTTATGAAAGATGTATATATGTGAGAAGAAGACTGCAGGAGATCCATAAAAATTACTAGATATTTAAAGATCAAAGGGCATGATCTTCAGGTGATATAAATCACTTCAGGCTCAGTAACTCCCAAAGAACTAAGCTGATTCACACCAGCTGAGGAGCTGATTAAAAGAATTATTTTTTAAATTTTCTTTCTAATCTAACCTTAACAGTGGCAATTTACATTAACTTCTCAGTGCCATCAAGTTTTCCCTAAGGCTTGCAGGAAAGAATTGAGTGTCATAATTTAACTCTCTTTTCTTTCACTTTTATTTTAAACTGAGCTACAGATTTTTTTTCCTTTCCAGTTTCTATTTTAGCATTATTTAAAAATGAACACAGTTAAAATGGAAAAAGGGGAGTACTTTTTAAATACAATGCATAATTAACCTCCGAATCCTATTGTCTCTTGATATTGTCGCCAGAAGCTTAATAGGATCAAAAAAGGGTAATAGATAATGAGAAAAATCTCCTGACATATTAGAGGAGATTAAAATTTTAAAAATACTTTAGGAAAAAAGAAAGAACAAAAATCAACGTGCTTCAGGACATAAGACAGCCTTTATATATCTGAATAGAGGAAGCTGGTTTCTCAAAGAGCTTGTTCTTCTGTAGTTGCCTTTAATGGGCTTGTCTTACTCTGAAACATCTCCTGTCACCCCTTGTCAGATGGAGGATACTGAAGCAGATGGACACAGCTCTCAAGGAGTCTGGCAATCATACTTTTTCCTAATTTGAGTTCTGTGCAAAATTCTGTGCTCCTGTGGCTAGCTTCGTAGTGATGTGGAAAGGTGACTTGAAAGGACTAAAAACAAAAGGACTTAAAAACAAAACAACACATACATAAAAAACCACAGAAACAAACACAAAGAAAAAAACAACCAACCAAATAAATAATAATTAAGAAAAACCAGCAAAGGCAAGCTGCTTTTTTTATCTGTGTATTCATGTCTGCATATTCATTCTCGCCACTGTGTTGTTTCAACATCCTTTATGTACCTATGTGTTTAATCTTTATTGGAGGCTGGATCAGGGGAATAACAAAAGGTTTCTCCAAGTGTTGATCTAGGAAAAGGTGGACAGCAATAAAGAAAAACAACAGAGGAAGAATGTAAAAGCATTGCTTGGGTACTTAGGGACAAAATTCTAAATGGCAAAGCCCAGCTGCAGCTAAAACTAGCAGGGAACATTAAAGATGGTAAGAATGGATTCCAAAGTTGTGCTAGCTACAAGAAGTAGTTTAGGAAAAGAATATGTCGGTGAACAAGAGCCTAGTGATAGGCTGAAGTTCTCAAGGCCTTTTTTTTTTTTTTTTTCCTCACCATTAATATGTAAGCTTGCTCCCAGACTTCTGCATGTACTGCTGCAGTTTGGGAAGGAGATGGCAACCATCGTGGGGGAGCAGCAGGTTAGAGACTACTCAAAGTCTGGTTTTCTTAGGAGGTGGTTGGGATTCACCTGAGGGTACTGCTGTGGTGACACTGAGCCTGTGGTCTGTCATGTCACTTATCAAACTCGTGACAGTCAGGAAAGCAAGATTGGGTACCGCTGCCCTGTGTTAATGAGTGGTTTTCTCTGCAAGGTTTTGCAGTAGTCTGCTTGTGTGGTTCCTCAACTGAGCTGATCTAATACTGTGATTTTATTATTTCTTTTCCCCTGTTCCTTTCTTCCTCCATGCCGACATATTGCTCTTTGGATTTGTCAGTGACTCATTTCTAATAGCCTAATGCTCTTGGAGCTGTATTCTAGTGACAAGATATGTGAGCTTTGGACAATGCCTCCTAACATAGGGTAGGTCTAGGAAATGTTGTCTTTTGAAGGGAAAGAGTGGATTTCACCTTTACTCTCTCTTTACGGGGATCCTCCTTAGATCCTTTCTTAAATTTAACAGATTACTGTGACAACTATATAGCCAAAAATGGGATGCTGAGAAGTGCTTTTACTCCTGCACTTCTTAACATACAAGTTAAATATCAGATGAGGGTTTTTTCTGATGCAATCTGGGCCTTATGAAAGCAAAAGGTGCTTAACTGAGTTGAATTCTTTGGTTGAATTAATAGATCCTATGCACATTTTAAAACTTCTTATAGTTTCTTTCACACTTACTTATCTGGAAAGCCTTTTCTAAGCTACTTGAGCAGCATCACAAAATCTTCTGCATCATCTTGTAACTATTTGAGAAATATGTTCATGCTGCTTCTAGGTTGTGTGAAAATGGTGTCTGATGAAACCCTGATTTTGAGAATTGTGTCTTTTCCTGGGAAAACTGAGTCAAAACGATGTGCTGCAATGATTTCTGTTAATAGAGGATCGGACCTCATATGTCTTTTTCTGACATACACAGAATAGAGTCTGAGTGTCATTTATGCTGTGGTCTGACTATTGTCTTCTTGTAACAGTCTTTACAAATACATCTCCCAAAGCAGGGAAAAGAATGGGCTGAGGTGAAGAAAGTGAACCTTCTGTTTCAACTTTGTGTTCTTTTAAAGGTTTAAAAACTTGTAAATGTCACAGATTTTCATTTTGTGGTCCTTACCTCAATGGGAAAAGTCTTCACATATCAATGAGCTTCAAGCTGTATCTCTATTACCTTTGGTTGCTTGTTCATTAAGCTATAATAGATTGATAGGACAAAAGTCTGTAAAAGGTCTGTGACTTTCTTTCAAAGAAGTACTCTTGATTTGAAGGTCTCTGTGCTTAATCACTCTTGCAGTTGAAACTTAGTCTTGTTTCCAATTTGAATTTGCTCAACCTGACCTGTCAACCATTGCTTCTTGCTTTGCCTCTGCTCAATTACAAATCCTGCTCTGACTCAGCATCCCTGTAGGTCTCTCTTTGAGAAGGTAGGCAATATAAGCTTTTAATTCCTTCATTTTTGTGTCTCTTAGTTTTGTGCTATGACTTTCCAAATGTGGACACCAGAACTGGAAGCAGTGCTTGTATTCCAGTGCTATCAATAAATGCACTTACTTTTTTCAGGATCACATAGGAAAGCATTAGGGTTTCTTGTGTCTTAATAACAAACAGAAACTAATGATAAAATAAGTCCATTTATCCTTTGTTTGTCCATTTAAACAAGATTCATTTTAAGTTACCACTTCCCTAATACATCTTCCATTCTGTAGGTTGGATTTGCACTTTTCTTTCCAGATGTATAATGTGAATGTGATTTTTATGGAAATGTTTTGTGGGCTGTCACTGTTTCATATGCTGAATTACTTCAGCTCATTCTATATAGCTGTTCCATCTTTGCTCTTTATCATTCCGCCTGTTTTTGTCAGCTGTAATTGTTTTAAGATGGCATTAACCTTATTTTATAATTAAACTCCATTTTAGGAAATGTTATATGTTCTGAAGTCCAGTGCCAACCCTGAGGAATCATATTAAAATTACTTGCATTCCACAGTGTTTTTTTCCTTTTATGACTATTTCTAGAGATTCATGGGCTATTTTTTAATTCACTTAATCTGTGCTTTATTATTAATGTATAGTGTTAGTTTTTAGATCAGATTACCTTATGTTTGTGCATAAATCAAATGCCTTATAAAAGTCTAAGTACTCACAGTTATCTCTTTTAAAGGAAACTGTGATTTTTGTCAAATAAATAAGATTTGATCAATAACATCGCTTTCTGTAAAATCATCATCACTGGCTGTATTTATATTCCAGCACTTACTTCTTAATTGATAAACTGATACCGGATTTAATTGAGTAATTTCCCATGTTAGATTAATTGGTTTCTAGTCATGCTGACTGTCCTACTTGCCCTTCTTGATGGTATGTGGACCAATTAGCAATCTTTTGAATTTTTAAAGAATATAGCAGAGGCAGATATCTCCTCAGGTACCTCCAGTGTGTCTTTGATGTTTAAGAAAAAACTTGTACATGTGTTGCATGCAATGATAGATAAATTTTATAAGAGATGAATCCCCTTGCATTCTAGCGTCCTCAGAGATTAGAGGGGCTAGGGGTGGCTGGAATTATCTCTTAGTAGATAGATCAATTATTGCTGTGATTAAAGGTCTGACATCAGATGCACGAACAGCCTGTCTGCGGTAGGTCTGACTGCACTCCCAAGAAGCAGACAGATGCGTGAATAGTAGTTTATTTCACTTGCAACATATACAGATTCTTTAAGATTGCCGGTGATAAATGCACTAAGTTGCAGAATCACTATGTATAGCTCTAAATGGCACTTGTAATCACAGTTGGAATCTCCCAGGAAGAACACACTCGGTGTAGCTGAGGCCGCAAATCTTACCAAAAGGCATCCCTTCTGGGGAGGGCGAGCAGAACAAACCCATCGATCTGTCCCTACAACTTCGTGTCAAATTCTCATCCCTCAAATTAGGTCCCAAATAAGGATAACATTTATACCTTGTTCACTACTATTGAGCAAAGTGTGGGGGTGGGACTGTAGTCAAGCCATTGTTCTTGGTGGTCAGCCATAGCAGTGGCACAAAAACATTTATGACTTTCTTGGTAACTTCTGCAAAGAACAGATAACTGCTGTGATAAGTGTGAGAATGGGATCAGCAGCCTTCGCTGCATTCTACCACTCTTCCTTGGTGCCATGAGAACACAGACTACCCGATCTTCTGTCAGACTCTGTGTCTATCCTTGTCACCAGATGTTTGTCAGCAGTGTTGAGCTTTGCAGTTTTCAATTATTTTCTGCTTCCAACACACACAGTGGGGAAAAGAGACAGGGAAGAAGATTGGTGTGAGTCCAACAGCACATCATCAAAAGATTTTTCCATTGAAAAAGACTAATCTAGAGAAATTATTTTTGTCATATGAGACTGTGTTGGGTTTGTATACGGTGGAGTTTTGGTAACAATTTTCCCCTTGAGGAAGGAGTGGCAGGAACAACATGGAATGGACTGGGACTGACCATAAACCCCATTCTCTGTCCCCCTGCACCACTGGTGGGGAGGAGGTAGCAGAGTTGGGCCTGGTAAGAAGGCTGGGATGGGGAAAAGGTGTATTTAAGATCCAGTTGTATTTACCATACCATCCTACCTGGATTCAGTTGGTGAATTGGTGATGGTTTTGTTGTTTAAATTAAATTGATTTTGTTTCCCCGAGTTGAGTCTGTCTTTTGCCTGTGACCATAATTGGTGAGACCTTCACTGTTTTTTTTCTTGACTCTTGAGCCTTTTGTTGTATTTTCTCCTCCCTATCCCACCAGAGGGGGGTAGGAGTGAGCGAGCAGCTACGTGATTGCTTTGTTGCCAGCCACATGGGCTTAAACCACAACAGAGACCTTTTTTATTTGCATAGTTTTTTCAATGGAAGTAAAAACATGAACCAAATTACTTTTAGTTAATAGTTAATGTGTTCCTTAATACCAGCTTAACCAAAGCATCTCCTCCTCTAAATAAAATCCTTTGTCTTGTGCAAAGAACATTAAATACAGTTTACAACAAATCACTGGTAAAAACACAGTGACAAAACATGGAGCAGGAGGATGATATAATTATTGGTTTTGTGCGTATTTTCATTCATATTCAAAGTCAATTCAACCTGCATATAATTGAAATTCAGAGCCTGTGTCCTTGATTCAAGGATAGATTGAGCATCTGGTAAGAATGGCAACCTCAGTCTTTGTATTGGCAGAAAATAAAACTGAATCTACTTCAAACAAAAAGGGGCAGTGAAAATCAACAGCTTACAACTGAGAACTGAAGAGACAGCAGGGAGAAATTAAAATCTGAGCCATTCTGAGGCATCATTAGAGGTGGGTGAGAGGCAGCTTGGAACTGAGGGGGAAGGGGTAGTCCCCAGAGATGACTGAATTTGAGCTGCATTTCTCACACAGGTGGAGGAGGAATTATCTAAGCCAAGAGATTTGATGACTTTTCAAGGAAAAAAAGAGCATGGAAGGGAAATGCTTAAAAAAAATACTAGAAAAGGCAAAAGAACAGCATGGCAGAAGTATGTGTTGGCAGGATGAACCAGATGAACCAGAGCGGTTGCAGATCTGAAAAGGAAAAATGAAACTATGGATAGAGCATGAAATCACAGGCTTCATGTGATATTTGCACAAAACTGATCTGGCTTCCTAGCAAGAAGAGGACCAATGACAAGCAGGTCACCTGTGTCCACCAAAACAAGAATGAAGCTCTGATGGTGGCAGGCTGTCTACTTACCTTTAAAAATTGGTTCTGCAGTAAAAATTTGTAGACAAGCCTGTTCCTGTTTAGTTCAGCAAACTTTGCATTGGGCCTAAGTTTATCTGCTTGATTATCTATTTTGACAACTTTATCAAGCAAGATTTTTTTTTTTTTTTTAACATCAAGTCACAAAACCAGTATTTTATTCTATTCAGTGCTTCAGGTAATTTGACAGATATCACCACTGTTTCATGTACCTACTCCTCCTTCAAAGAGCAGAATTCATGTCAACTCCACAAAGTTGCTAGGACAACGCAGGAGAACTTACGAATTCTTCTCCTCAAGGAACACTTTTTTTTTTTTTCTTTCCTGCATTAATTACATTACTCTATCACAGTTCAGGAGAAAAGTGACAATTAAGCTGTGACACTTCTGTGGAGAATTGTCATCTTACTTATAAACAACATGAAGTTGGGGGCTCATAATCAAAATGAAATGAAGACCCTTGCCATACTGTGCTATCAATTGTACTTTAGATTAAGAGATTTTTCAATTGGTACCCAATTTAGGAATTAATGTAGCTTTTGGTTTAGAAGTGATAGGAGAAGTTTTGGTAGCCAAAGTTTGGTTTTAAATAGAGTACAAGAATGAGAAATAAAGAGTTACCTAAATTGTACATTTGTGAGGTAAAATGTAGGATAAGACCCTACTACCAGGGATATTTGGACATGTTCTTTGAACTTCTCATTCTTCCACTGTAGAGTGTCAGTTCATCAAAACTGGACAATTCTTCAAGAACTGCCTTTCAACTTGAAAAAATATATACCTGTTTCCATGATTTATTGAAACGTCCTGTTTCACATTTCCAAAATCAGCTCCTTGATTTTATTTTACTTTCCTGTGAAAGAATGATTCATTTCACCTTATATTTCTTTAACATGAGGGTTTGGATTGCCCATATACAAAATATTTGGAATATCTCAGAAGAGGTTTCAGGTGATTAGTTGGAGAAAATGTGTAGATTCTCGACTTTATGCCCAGTGTGGAAAGGAGGAAAAAATCCTAAGGATGGGTAAACTCACTTCTTGGACAACCTTGCCCCTTTAAGACCATAGGCAGTCCTGTCAGAGCTAAGGAATTGTGCTGTCAGAATGCCGAACATCAGCCCTAAGGTATGCACAGGTGGTGCTCTGTAATACACTTAACAGAGGGTTATGGAGGCACCTGCTTGCTGTCTTTCTGGAGCAGCATGGCAAAGAAGCAATCTTCAGAACTTGTGACAGGAAGGGGGTACTCAAATTTATTGCTGGGTTTGGCTGGCACATAACTCCCTCTTCGCAGGGAGCAAGAAGAAAGCGGGGAAGGATGTACATTTAGATGCTACCAGAGCTAATCTCTTAAAACCTGAAGCATTAACACAAACTCACTTCTATCCTGTTTGAAATGGCTGTGAAAATAATTACAAGTAGCATTTTTTTTAACCTGAAGCATTGATAGTTCAGTAGTTAAAAAAGGAAAGCATGCCAAGCAGAGGATGTGAGCAACAGTATCAAAGTCAGAACAAGCTATATTTTTTTTCTCAGAATCTGGTTCTATTTTCTCTACACTACTTTCTAGGCAGCTCTGAATATGTTATAAGTGCTATCATGGTATACATGTGCACTATCACATTTTTAATGTTTCATCTTATTTAATTGCCATCATGTGCCATTATATATAGTATTGCTTCAATGCTAATTGTGTAGAGGGAGATGATAGGATGTCACAAACATCTAGAAAGGTCAAACAGACCCACAGCCCCTGAAGATCAGTGAACAGATTCTAGTTTACATTTTTTAGACTCTTTCTTTGATAAATGAGTTCAGTTACTACGTTATGTTTACCTAGCCAACAACAGGAGAAAAAAAAATCAGCACTATGCAAATATACTTCTGCAACTAGAGTAGTCCTGTGGAAATAGAATTAAAATAACCTTGGTCCCTAATTTACTTTGAGACAAAATTTATTTTGTTCCCTTACATCTTCAACTTGCATTATGAAGTCTGATGACAATACAAATTATACATGAGTAATAAACTTCATGAATCAGAAATCTAAAATAATTATTTTGGGTTAATATTTTAAAGTTTCACGGAGACATTTGAAACTAGTTTTATTTTGTCCTCTTACTTTTCCTTCCAACCTTTGACACAAGACAGAGGCCCTTCAAAGTTCACTTCAAACTAAGATTTGTGCTGCTTAGTTTAGAATCTGAAAATTGTAGGCTTTGAAAGAATACCCAGCTATGATAAATGAAGTTGGATTTACTAAATAAATATGCTTTCAATATTTACAAAGTGTCTGGCCTTCAATTCTTTAAACATATGTGATGATTAATGTATTACTCTTTACAAGCTTTGGATATTCTTATGTCATAAAATAATTTCAGCAGATGGTTAATGTATGACCCCAGAATTTCAGTGGATGTCAGCAAAGGTGTGCTAGAGTAGGTTTATCCTTGGCTTAAACCCACTGAATCAGCTCTTGCCAGGTAAGAAATGGTTCTGTGTTACCTACTCAACTGTAGTGTTCTGATCAAATATTTATGTACATCTAATATTCCTGTGTAGTACCACAATTAATTTTGCTCAGCAGTATAGGGCAAATAGATGATTTTTTTTTTCACTGAAAGCTATTATTTTATATTCTTCTCTTCAAAGACATCCACTTCTTTCCTGCAGTTTTTTATAAATAAAAAGGAAATCTGCCACATCAATGATATTTACAGATAACATGACATTTGAAAGAGTCTTGAAAGAAATGGAGGAATAAGTCAAACAGGAGAATGACATCAATTCAGAATACCTCCAGAAGACAGCCAAGAATTGATTCCCCATGGCTGGATGCAAGAGAAAAAATAAATAGTCCAAACAATGCAAAGCTCAGTTTTAGGAAGAAATTTTACACTAAACACTGAATGTTAGAGTAACAAGTTTAGTTATTTTATGATTCGATTTCTAAAATGATTTTCATACCAGTACTCATGCAACTCCAAACCATTAGAAAGCTTATCCTGGTAATACATTGTGTTATAACACCATGGCAGTATATTACAGAGTTTACAGCTGAGGAGCTGGCATACATGTAGGGGTATTCTTTAGAGAGCAGAGTATTCTCAAGAGAAGTAATTTTCTGGCTTAAACCAGACAAGCTGTTCCAAGAGGCATTTATCAAGTGAAGCCATGGTACTTCTTCCAGATCAAAGCACATAAAGGTCCTCTCTGTCACGTCAGGAAAAAAGTCATGTTCCGTCCTGATATGAATTTTAACCATCAAACTGTTCAGCCTCTCTAAAAGAAAATGGAGGGGACAGTGAATTATGGGAAGAAAGATCTTTTTACTTGTCTCTAAAACTAAGACAAGAGGATGTTTACCCTTGGATTATCAAGATATGCATCCTTTTTCTCTGACTTTTAGGGATCTGAAATGTTTCTTTTCAAATTCTGGACATTACAATACCAAAACTAGGCAGATTATTTTTCAGTAAGTAAGGGAAAAAAAAATAATCAGGAATTAGCAGAAGAGATGAAAAATAATTATGGTAAGAAGATTTTGGGATGCTAAGCACCTTAATTAATGGTACTGCTAATGTAATGACAGTTTGTATGTCTAGGAATACTATATTACTATTGTTACTTAGTTTCTGTAAGAGGGTTGCCACAGACTTCAAGGTAACCAAAATTTCAGCTGCATAGTTAGCAGGAAAAGGCATTTACCCAAGGAGGAGGCACCAGCTTTCTGGCTAGAGCACTTTTTGGGTACATGGGCTACCTGATCTGGTGTGTCCAGTTTGGAGCAGAAACTTGGAACTGAAATCTGCTTTGGTCAGGAGGTGGGATAATTGAGTAATTTTCTAAGTTGTCTTAAAAATGTACAGTTACTCTTTTAATGCATTTTACCTCTGAGGAATTAGAAATGAAATGATCTGTTCATCTTTTTTTTCCCCCACTTTATTAAAAAAAAAAAAATAAAAAGGACTAGACTATCAGAAGGAATCCCTCATAGTGATATGCAGAACATCTTGTGAAACAAAGGCAGCTTTGTGCCCTCATGAACCACTTGGGAATGCAAATTGTGCTATCCTAGAAATAACCCTTAGGATGTCTCCCTTCCCCAGAAGCTGGTCCTTCATCTTCTACAAACTCCCTCAGCTGTGAGAGTCCTGGGCAATACTTCTACAAGCACGGCTTGCATTTTTCAAGGAGGGTGATTATTTTCTGTTTGCTTTTTCAGTCCGCACTTCACAATCTCTTCTTGCTTTAAAGAAAGGCACAAGAACAGGATAAAAATTTTCCACAGATGGCAACCTCACAGATGAGAAGGTGCTGCCTTTTTTTGCTTCGTGATTTGTTGAAAGCTTCCTACTCTTTTGCTGCTTTAATTTCATCTTGTTGGCATGTTCCCAGTGAAACTGTTTTCCCCATATGTGAATATTCTTTTTTCTAAACCAAGGTAACACTGTCAGCAAGGGTCCCTGGATGTAAAGGGCTCATTTATTTTTCTGTCATGATCAATAGTATTTAGTTTATCTATCAGATATATTTTTACGTGCAGTTTCTCAAAAGGCCAACATAAAAGCACCATGTTATTGGACCTCTTTGTTCTTGTGTGTGAATAGTTGCTGATCAAGGATCTTTCCTAGATCAGCTAGAGCAAATGGTAAGTGTAGTTCACAGCACTTGTCTTTCCAAGGTTTCAAGATAATAGATGTATTCCCAGATTACTGAGATGAATTTATCACCTGGTTTTCTGCATAACTGGGCTACTCCCAGGTGATGGGTATGCATCACAGTGTATGATCTGTTTATTTATATGAATAAAGGGAAGAAGAACTGAAGTTTATCCCATTGTACATAGAATAAAGGAAGAAAAAGTAGAGACAGTTTTGCCACAGGTATTCATCTTGTGCAGGACTGAACTTCTAGATTGCCTGCTGTCTAGCAAAGAGGGTCTGGCACAGTTTAGACTACCCAAAGAAAGACAAGCTGGCTATGTCTAGTTTAGTAAACAAGTGTGCCAGGGGATGGGTTGTGGCTTTGATAGAAAATGACATGGCACTGTTCGCATCTGGCTTTTTCCCCTCCCCAGAGTGGCCTCATCTCTTTCCCAACCTGGACGTTGTGTGGAAGATTAGTTGTTAGCATAAGACAAAGCTGTACTAGAGAAGCCAACAATTTAGCAATATAAACAATTGTGGCAACCTTGGTCTGGTTTTAAATTATATTTTATTTTCATAGGTCTAGCCTCCAAGCCAGCTGAATTAACTTAGACCAGATGGAGCGCTGTTAAAAGCACTTAAGACATCTGGACAGAAACCAATAGATTCATTCACATCTAAGCTTGGCCAAAGTCCTGCTTAAGTTCTCTTGATTGAGTCTTGTTTTTAGTTCTCTAAGGGGAAAAAGAAAGGCCTCTTAGAATAACTATTAACCCTGCACTTGGAGAACTTCCCAGAAGTATAGTAAACCTGGGTCCAGCTTCTTCCTGGACTGACTGGTTTGAAAGAAAGATCTGAACCCACATCTGCTTCCACTTTGGAGGAAGGAGATGAAGAGTTCTTTGTCTGAAGGTCATGATTGAGAGCTGTTCTGCTTTGTATTAAGCAGTTCTTCACTGAAGGTGGGAAAATAAGAGAACAATCAGGTGTGTTCATGTATTCACAAACAGTGGTGAGCCTGTTTAGTTGGATCTGCATCTAAGACACAATGACTGATCATAGAATCATGCAATCACAGAATGGTAGGGGTTGGAAGGGACCTCTAGAGATCATCGAGTCCAACCCCCCTGCCAAAGCAGGATCACCCAGGGCATGTTGCACAGGAATGCATCCAGATGGGTTTTGAAACACCTCCACAACATCTTTGGGCAGCCTGTTCCAGTGCTCCATCACCCACCCAGTAAAGAAGTTCCTCCTTCTGTTGAGGTGGAACCTTCTATGCTCAAATTTATACCCATTGTCCCTTGTCTTATTGCTAGGCACTACAGAGAAGAGATTGGCTCCCTCCATTTTACACCCACCCTTTAGATATTTACAGACATTAATAAGGTCCCCTCTCAGTCTTCTTTCAAGACTAAACAGCCCCATTTCCCTCAGTCTTTCTTCACAGGGGAGATGCTATGGAGGCAAGTTAATGATCAGTGTAGCAGGCTAACTCGTGCCCCATCCACCCCCTCCCTCAACAGAGAGCAATGGCAACAAGTTCCTGCCTATCGTGGCAGGAGTGTTGCTCCAGTTACCCCTCAACCTCCCAGTTGCCCCTGCAGAACAGCTTCGATGCAAGTGCATCCAGTCAATGAAGAAGGAGAATTGTCAGGCTTGGAGATGACCCCAAGATTAAGGAAGTCCAAGCCCAAGATTCAGACATCTTCTAACAAAACAAAAAAGAAGGGTGATTGTTACTGGCAACTCCCTTCTGAAGGGAACAGAAGGTCCAATATGCAGACCTGACCCACTTCTAAGAGTAGTGTGCTGCCTCCCTGGGGCCCGAGTTAAGGACATAAAAGACTGACCCTGTGTATGTTTATAGTAATTTGTAATACAGAGCAAATTAATAACAAAGCAGATTTATGCTACTCCTGCGGGAGTACATTCCTAAAAGATGTGAATTTGACAGCTGACAATTAGGTGATTGTGTAACATTGTCCATATGAATGTTTGTCTCTTCTGCAATAGAAATGGGTACGGAAATAGAACCACTACTGAGGCTGTGTCTTCTTTGGTACTGATGATTTATGATTTGGAGTTTATTTTGTTGAGTCATTGTGCACCTAAATTCTCATCCATAAAAATAAACATGTATGTTATTATCTATAAATAACTGTGGAATATATTTTCTAACTTTACCTTCACACATTAACCAAAACTTCTAAGAAGATTCTGTCTTTGATTTCATTTAAAGATGTTTAGCCTACAGAAAATAAGGATGTTGAGATATGTCTTTTCTCTTTCTCTCATTAATTCAGTTAGACACATAAAGACTGTAATTAGCATATTGATTTAGAGTAAATATAAATTAACCTCACAATATCTTAGGTGAAACCTTGGGGAATAAAAGCTTGATAAAAGTGCTAGAAAAATGTACTGATTCTCCATAGATATAAATTTTATGGTCAAGAAATGGGAGTGTGAAGGAGGGTTATACATCAAACGCTGACATTCTCTTTCATCTAACAGGTTTCATCTTTCTAACTTTCAGCATCAAGAGCTAAAGGCAGACCCTAATGACTGTGATTAAGATATGCCCTCTTACATCAGGGCTGAAAGTTGTGCCTGGTTATTTGAAGGAGAATAATGAAAACCACATAACTGTATTTTACTTGGTAAGAACTCTCCTTACATTAACCAACATACTCCAGAAAAGTTATGGGGTAATGAAATTTTATGAGGGCTTTTAAACATAAAATGAGTGTAAATTACCGAAAATTTATGGGTCATTTATTCAACTATTGGAGTGTTATTTTGTCCATATCAAACATTTTGCTAGTGACTTTAATTTTTTTTTTTTTTTTTTTTTTTTTTTTTTTTTGAGGACAAAAGCAGTCAGTAAGAAATAGTGTTGTTCTCAGAGATGTAGTCAGCATGACCTGTCTGTTGTAGATTCTCTGTTCAAAAGAATCATGGAGCTAGGCTCTGAGCCTACAGAAAGTCTATTTGCTTCAGTGGAATAAAAAAGGAGCAGTAAGTATTTTTCCCAGTGTATTCATGCACCTCTTGTCAATTAAAGTGAGTTTTAAAGGGACCTATATCTGAACTATTAAGTCATAAAGTCTAATATCTACATACTTTAGTATTTAAAACATCTCAGCTAGGGTGGGATTCCTTGGGAAAATAAGACTCAGCTTTGCTTATTTCCAGGATCTAAGTTTATATTTCTGAGATTTAAATCTAAGAACGAGTGTTAATTAGTAGAACTTTGATCATTTAAAAGGGGAATTTAAGAGGACAAACTGAGTGTCAGACTAAAGAACTGTCTAGCTCAGGCTCTGATCCTTCCTAATGGATGCTTGGGTTAGGAGAGCAATAAACAGGGCAGGTATTCCCCTGTTCTATCTTGCATCTTGCCTACATCCTAATCTGTCTCAAAGCCATGTATTTCTAATAGTTCACAGTTTTATCCACTAACTATAGTAGATATGGAGTTTATTAAAATTACAGACCCCCCTTATGTGGATTTAAATGAAAGACCATCACAGTCTTCTTTTCCATTTCTCTTCCTTCAAGAAAAGATACTGTATTTTCTTTTCTTGCTTCACTCTCTCAGCACCTGCCACCTTCCTCATTAGATATGCAGGTGAAGTGATGGGAATGGCTTTGGTTTAGATGTTCCTGATTCCTCCTGCCAGGAAGAAGTTCACTGTTCACTGAATCATGTCCCACATCAAGTTGAATTTGAATACCACCTGTAACAGAGAGATGCCTGAAGCATTCTTGCAATACATACTCCTGTCTGTAGTGGTGATGAGATGAGATGAGATGAGATGAGATGAGATGAGATGAGATGAGATGAGATGGTAGGACTATGACAGTTATTCTTTTGGGACTGCGTTATCAAGGTGCAGAGCATTCATGTATCCTAAGTGCTGAGGTGTGATGGATAGAAAACTTGAGAGGGAATTTGTATTGCAGGTTGTGTAAATGGCAATTCTGAGGCCATGAAAAATAAAATATCTATAGTATGGCACTTGGAGTCTTAAACTCTAGGGTGCAGCTCATGCCTATCCATTCTGAAACCTATCATGTATCTCTGAGAGTCAACAAAGTGAACATGCGCTCGAGAGCATGCAGCCATATAAATCTTTGCCCTCATAGACAAAACTGTGGTCCTGCAGTCCAAGCTGAAGCCATGTATCTAAAATCAGGGAAGGTGCTCTTCCTGTCCTAGTTCTTTGCCTGATATACTTCATTGAAGCTGAATACAGCTCCATAGCCAATTAAAATGCATTTTTGGTGAGCATAAATAAGGATGTATACAGAGAAAAATATTTTGATTTGTCTACTCAAGTTGTGTATAAACTCTTCTGAAAACTGAATTTGCTTAAACGTCAAAGACAGTTCTCATAGGATCAGGAGCTCTCCATTTTGAAGGAGGTTCATGTCAGGACAAACTGACTTTCTAAATATTATTACAAGCCTCATACAAAGGTTCAAGTTGATTTCCTTTCTCCTGGACTCATGCCGGCTTGACTGGATGGGGACCTGGTGACTGCTCTCTAAATACTCCCAGACAGTCTTTCCAAGCAGGGGAGCACTTTGAAAATGTCACAGATAGTCATAATATTTTAAATTGCTGGCACTATTAAGCATGTGGCATTTATTAAGGAACATTAAAGAACACCAGTAAATGGCTTCTGTGCAGTTTGAGACCTGGCTGTACCACAGACAAAACATTTAGCACAACATCAAGACATTTTAGTGACCGACTGTATATTAGAATTAAACATGCCTTTATGCAAATAGTTTGTTGGTCAGGTATGAACTGGGGCTAACCTTAGGACTGTTTGCTGTTGGAGATTAGTGGCTTTCAGTGCTGCTTTGCCTTTTCCTCCCCGCCTCAGACACTAATCCAAACTGTTCTCACAGTATCTGCCAGAGTAGCCCTCATATGTGTGTTTGTAAAAGGCCTTTTTTGCATCTTTTCTGCTGGATTCATCCCCAGACACTAATGCAATGAAAATATTGTTAATACCATGTTGTGTAACAGTGGCTTTCAAAGCGCGTCCTGTGGAGCACATGGTGGAGCTCCATGGTGAGCTGGCTGCCCAGATGGTGCTGGCTTCTTCTTGGTCCTACTTACTATTGAGATGCTGAAAAGAAGCTTAGAGTATGTTGCTAAGAGTAGTTTTCTGTTGCTTCACGAGAACCTAATAAAAATGAGTAACCAGGTTCATTAAACTGGACAATGCTGCTGGGATTCACCATGCTTAATTGTTGTTTATGACTAACGTGAGCTAGCTCCCCCAGTTCCTTTTGAAATGAATAGGGAGCAGAAAACACTTTTAAAGTGTGGGTTTTGCAATCTGGTTTAGCTGTCTGCTCTCGGATGAAAGGAAATGTATGCCAAAAGTGCCTAATTTTCTCCAATGACTCTAAATGAGGCATATGGTGCCTTGCTCAGATGTCACTGTCCATATCACAGGAGATCTATAGCTTCATTGGAGAAACCACCAATATATATTTCTTCCCTGTAGGTACTCTTCAGCAATAGGAAAATAAGCTAAAAATCACTTAGGACAAAAGTGAGTGAAGTTCTTAAGCAATGCAAATGCTTGCAAAGCCTTGCTGTAGAATGTCATCTACGAGCTTACTAATATCTCTCCAGGTTAAGCTGTGTTAACAAAAAGACTGACTCCAACAAGAAAATCGGTCATGGCACAGTTTTGTTCCTTGGAGCAAATGCTGTAAAAGTTACAGCAGCTTTGGAATCTGGATACTTCACAATTTCAAACCCACTGGTGCATCATTTGTTCCTACACAGAGGAAGCGTTTCTTTGAGAGACATTGATGCAAAAGGACTGCTAGTTTTTGCAAGTTGAAGCAAGCTGCTGAGTAACGTGATCTGTGACTAGGACAGGATTCATACTGGATTAGGAGATAACTGTATTTTTCCATGAAGCAGGAAACATGGCTTTTTGAATCTCCGTTTTCCTTAAAGCAACACACAGTACATTCAGGAACTATCAAGCTTGAGAGAAGTGCATTGTTTTTTCTTTTCACTAGCATAAATATTTGTAAAATTTTTGTTCCCTGTTTATTGTAAATATGGATGAAGAAATCAGTGTTTCTAAGTCTGAAAAACCTAGAGAGACAGGTCTCAAAGGAACACAATACAGACATTATGCACTTACTGATTATTATCTCTGTGTGATTTTTTCTAATTAAAATCTGAAAATTGGTTAGCCTGTTGCACAGTCTGTGTCTAACATATAGTTTTCTTGGCATTTTATATATATGTGTGTGAAGATGCTGGCCAAGAAGGCGACCGGTATCCTGGCTTGTGTCAGCACTGGTGTGGCCAGCAGTTCTAGGGCAGGGATCATCCCCCTAGACTGGGTACTGGAGAGGCCACCCCTCGAATCCTGTGTTCAGTTTTGGGCCCCTCACTTCCAGTAGGACACTTCTCTGGACCTGGCCAGAGAAGGGCAATGGAGAAGGGTCTAGAGCACAAGTCTGGTGAGGAGCAACTGAGGGACCTGGGTTTGTTGAACCTGGAGAAAAGGAGGCTCAGGGGAGACCTTCTGGCTCTTGAGAACTGCCTAACAGGAGGTTGGAGATGGGGTGGGTCAGGCTCTGCTCCCAAGGAACAAGTGACAGGACAAGAGGAACCGGCCTCAAGTTGCCCCAGAGGAGGTTCAGGTTGGATCTGAGGAACAATTTCTTCCCCTTGAGGGTTGTCCAGGGCTGTGCCAGGCTGCCCAGGATAGTGGTGGAGTCCCCGTGATCCCTGGAGGGGTTTCAAAGCCATGGAGATGTGGTCCTGAGGGCCATGGTTTAGTGATGCCCTGGCAATGCTGGGTTAACAGTTGGACTCAAGGTCTCTTCCAACCAAAACAATTCTGTGATTCTATGAATATATGTATATGTAGGTATTGGAAGTTTACTTAGAAATGCATTGTAAATGAGTTATTCTTAACTTCCCTGTAGCTACCTGGCTCACTTTTAAGCAATCACAGGGCAATGTAACATAAAAATTCTTGATTTAAAGTCTGAATATAGTAGCATCTATGCCATTTAAATAGATTTGCTGTATGCATTATGTATACAGATGCATGCATATTATGTATACAGAGATACACACTAAACAAATGTGCTCCATTTAAATAAATTCATCTATTTTCTCTGCTTGTGATATTTTTCCATACTGGTCCGGGTTTCTGTGAGTGGCTTTTCAAGGCAAAATTTTGAGCAGTCAAATGAAATAGATAAAATGAACCTGATCTCAGCTTTCTATTTGTGCTAAGCAGAGGCCAAGGTATTTGCTGTGTTGCCTGGTCAGATATCTTTTTAAGCAGACTAAAGATTGACTAGTGTTAGACTATAACAGCAGTCTAGGAACAAAGTCAGGTTATTAACAGGAGCCCATTATCTGCTGCACCAGAAGTAAAGCTATTCAGAAAGGTCTTCTATTTCAGCAGTGCGACTGTTCTGCAGCAGGCAGTGTGATGAGGTTTGAGAGTAGGCTGCTCACACAGAGCAGGGAGCCCCTTGGACTCTCAGGGTTTTGGTAAGGCATGGAGAAACCAATACTGAAATTAAAGACTTGTCCTCTCTTTCCTTCCCCTTACCCTGGAAGGAAAACAACATGAAACACAAAAAGGTTGAACATCCTGTGCTCTGCACCTCTTACAGTCAGTTTACAGAAGCACAGAGTTGCTGTAAAATTCTTTCTTCTGCAGCAGGTGGTTTTGGCACGGTTTTTGCTTGGTTTCTTTGGTGTGTGATGTCAGGCCATGAACCATCAGGGTCAAAAACATACTTGGGCAGCATGAAGTACCTATTGCCTCACACAGCAGAGAGAACTGTACATAGAAAATAGGAGTATGGTGTCTGTGTCCATTAAGAATTGCTGTTTCTCTCAGCATGGCAAGGATGTGGCTGGTATTGATATGAATTGGTAGCCATACCCTAAACTGAAGAGCCCACGGAGTTCCTGCAAGTTATATGCAGTGCTGACAGAACCTCAGATCAGGGAAGTGTTACAGCTATAGAGAAAATGAAAGTTTCGCACATATAGGGAGAAAACCTGTTCAGCTGCCTTCCAAAATGCACTGAAGAGGTGAGATTGAACCAGTTATCTACTGGTGATGATGGAGAGAGCCCTGGCTTGCCATTTAATTTTCATCTTTTCAGTCCTATAGCACTGAGAAATGTAAGCTGACAGCACAATACAGAGAGTTCTCTGAGGCTTAATGTGTTAGTGTCAAATGAAACAAAACCTGAGATTAGCTTTTTTTGTCTGCTACAGATAAGAACTGAAAGGCTTTTATAGATCAGCTCTGTTGAATATAACATTGGGAAAGGAAGGGGGGAAGTGAGCATTGAGAAGGAATAGTGACAGAGTAATCAAATGGATTAATGGCTGGTAAACATAAAATGCTGTATTTGCCTACATAATTAGTACTTGCTTGGGTAACAGAAACTTAGAGTAATTGACTGAGGCTGCAGATCACGCCTTAACCAGAGATGCATAAAAGAATAGCTTTCTAAGGCCTAGAAAAACTTAAAATGGTAATAATAATTACTAAATTCTAGGTTTGCTGGTCCTTTGTTTCAACTTTTTGAGCTGCTTCACTTAATATTATGTAACAAAATATTCATTTAGCTAGAAAATGTGTATTGTCATATAGAAAAAAACTTTCAATTGGAGTGAAGAAGGACCAAGGGCTGACTGACTTTGCCTATAAAGTAAAACAGTTTCTATAAGAAAGCTTAGGAAGAAGCTCAGGCAGAGAGGCTAGGTGGCTGCAGTTGCATCCTTGAACATGGGAGGTGGCAGTTCTGCTTCAGGCTGTGCTGAAGGTCATGGCTGTTGCCAGTAACCTCCAGCTACATTCTGGTGGTGCCTGAGGTCTCTTGCCCAAGAATATTTGTGGAGTTGCTGACTTTTAACTTTAATGGAAGAGAAGAACAATGTTTGAATAGCAGTTAGTTTTGAGTGACTCCATCACACAATTGGCTTAGCTGGCAGAGGTGAGCAGGCAGCTTCCTCAAGTGTCAGGGCAGCTCTGAGCCTCTTGGGCATGAACCTCTGTCCAGCAATGCTGAATCTAGGAGAAAACTCATTTCTACCACCTGTCAGTGAAGAGCATGCTGTGAATCAAGGCAGAACCTCAGAAGAGCAAGGAAAAGTTGTTTGTTCAGACCTGAAATAGGTGTTCACATGTTCATGAGCCACATATGCCCTGGCACAGGGTTATCGAGTCAGCCTATGTGTATAATGGTGTATGAGTATATGCTTCTGCATATACTTGCATCCTGCAAGAGGAAGAGGAAATGGCCACAAGTTGCTACAGGCAAGTTCAGATTAGATATTAGGAAGAATTCCTTTACTGAAAGAGTAGTTAAGCATTGGAACAGGCTGCCCAGGGAAGTGATGGAGTCACCATATCTGGAGGTATTCAAAAAACGGGTGGATATGACACTTTGGGACATGGTCTAGTGGTAATGGAGGTGTTGGGTGGAAGGTTGGACTTGATGATCTTGGAGGTCTTTTCCAACCTTAATGATTCTATGATTGGTGCCTGATGATGCATAGTGCATGTCTGTGCTGAGCAGATAGCTTTCCAGGTGTCCTTGAACTGGAGAACTGACTCTCTTTTTTGGAAGGTGGACTCCTCAGTAGTATTTGTATGGTTTGAGAAGCCACCAGGGAAAGCATGTTCAATTATACTGTTGCTTCTAAAGTACCTATGTGCTTCCAGAAATGCCAGCTCTACTGGAGACTAAGTCTGTTTCTCTGGCTGCGTGCAGATAAGAAAGGGATGCTTTTGCCTAAGTGTGGGAGAACAATTCCATTTCATTTAAGTATTGCTTCATTTTTCATAGTTCTTCTAGTAAAACTGGGATATTTTGTAGAGGTTGCTATCTGGCTTAAGTAGTTAACAGATGATGCCATTTACAAAAGTCATAAAAGCTTAACCTGGGAAAATACCACAATGAATAAAAATAACCTTTATTGCATTTAATTTTCATTTGATATTTACTTTTCTTTCTTTAACCTTTATTTATCCTGTAGGCCAGAGCTTCATATCTAGTTTACAGTTAATTAAATACTTAAGCAGAAGTCCGTATGAGGGTGTCTCACAATGTTAACTGTCAAACAAGGTAAAATGTTTTAATAGGATACTGTAATTTATCAGATAACATGAGGGAGCTAAGCTGCTACACACAATTTCCTTGTTCTTCTGAGTACTTGCATGTGATGACTTCTGAGCACCTGATTTCTGAGGGTTTGTCTGCAGCAAAGCCCCAGCCTCAGCCAGCACTTAATACTGATTTACATTGAAAAGTGTTTACTTCTTCTGTGAACACTCAAATTCAGAATTAAAGTGGCCTTTGGTCACTTTATCATGAATGTTAGTTATGATAAACTAAAATAACATTTTAATCCAAATTAAAACACAGAGTTTCTGCCACAAGAGTTTAACGTACGATAGCTTTCCTGCCGTAGGTGTGCACTGTATCCAGCATATAGACTGCATATAGACAGATGCACTAGTTCCTGGTTAGGTGAGTAAGACTGAATTTGCAAAGCTGTATTAGCAGAGGTAATTGCCTGTGTGCACGGCCTAAGGATTAAACAGTGGATAAGAGGAGTAAATTATCTTTCATTTTCTGGGTGGCAGGAGGATGCACGAACACAGCTGTGAGTGTTGTTCAAGTTAAGCTCTAAATTCACAGCCTCTCCCCCCTTGTACTCCACCTGTGTGTTGATAGCCTTTGCTAATTTAGACTGACTTTCTTTACCAGTCCCAAAGAGATGAGCTTTCCATCTTGTCACTCTCATTGTCTATTCATCTGTTTGTTTTCTTCGCAGGAAAATGTTATTTCAAATGCCTCGTGTTGGTTATTTCCTCTAACAAGCAACTGTCAGATACTAGTTGAAAGGCACAAGCTGTCCTAGGAAAACACAACTCCCCTTGAATATTTGTGTTCAGACTTCTGTCTGTGCTGTCACTGAAGGAGCCTGAAATTGCTTGGGAGATGAATTTGGAGAGAAGGCTTCCAAAACAGAGCTGGGGAGCTGGCACCCAGCTCAACTGACAACACTTAAACTTCCAGCTCCTTTTTTAGCATAGCAGAAGCCCCATCTGTGTCCAAATTTGAAGTATACACATCTAGATACTTTGATGTAAGAGTGATATAGCCATGAAAAATCAGTTTGCAAATATGCATTTCTTAGCAAAACTTATACTACCTTAGTCCAAGATAATGGAGTCCCAGCAGCAGAAAAACATTTTAAGGTGATGGTGGTAGAGGGAAAACAAGGCCAAAAAATAGATTTCATGCTTTCTTTGAGAGATTCAATGGAGAACAAAGATAATCCATCCGTTTCCTGTGTCCAACCATAACTGAAGACTGTTTCCAAGAACCATCTAAATTTGGTGTTTCCTTAAATAGTTGTGTAATGTTTCAAGCTTCCCTTCTTTTACTCTAGAACAGAAGGACTGTGTATAGTTTGAGTTTCTTGGGTATATCTGGGGAAACACACACAAGTATTTTTCAGAAGGTTCTTATGTTTTAAAGCACCTGACATGCACAGAACGTAATTATCCACTGGAAACTGGGCAAAAATGCAGAGAGTATTGGAAAGCTGACAGAAAAAAGTAGCAACAGCAATGTTAAAAGTCAAATGAGCAAGCATAAGCCAAGCAGTTAAAGGAACAAGAACAACACAAAGAAAGAGAAGTGAGTCCAAAGGATCCCAGAAACAAAGCTGGAGACACAGCTAGGACATTAGCAAAGTTGTAAATGGGGATGAATTTTAGGAGAGTGTTTGTAAATAAAATTCAGTGGTCTGTTCTTTATTTATCAATACTTCAGATAAGATGCACAGGTTAATTCCCTGTCCTTACCAGTTAGTGTATTTATTTAGCATGATATGTAGGCATCCCATGCAAAATTTACATCCAAAGTTTTGCAGCTGCTCAGATCCTTCTAAGCCCATTACTGGGACTGCACATGCAATGACCCAGTAAGTACTAGAGCTAACTTCCCCTCTATTTTATTCTCTTCAATAGAGTGCAGTATGGTTGAACTCAAACATCCTCACTTCACCTGTGTTGTTCTGAGGAGTCTGGGCTCTTTCAGAGGTGGTGAGACTCCAGCTGGGGATGGGATCAAGCTCTGAGATTGCTCTTCATCCTGGAAGAAGATAAAGGTGAACAAATAGCACTGGGGTCATCTGGATTTCCTGCTCTACTACAGAGGCCACTGTCCTTTGGACCAGCTATAGAAATTGGTCCCAGGAAGGGAATACTTTTTCTACTCCATGATACTGAATTTCAGGTTTAATTTCCAGTAATAAATGTCTCCTTTTCTCTGTCTCCCCACCCCTTTCTTCTTTTCTTGGCAATCCCATGAGAGGTCTCCATCTTGTGTATCTGAGTCTCACAATACAAGAAAGACCAATGACTTTGTGGGGTGTTGGAGCATAATGAAAAAGATTATTATGGGCTGCTGCTGTTGTTTCTCTGGTAATAAAGAATTAGCTATTTGAAGCAAAGGACATTGTATGGAGTTTCACTATGTGACAAAGTTATCAAGGAGAAATAATGTAGCAGACAATGATTATTTCATAACTCATACAGAAGGCTATGATTAAATCTCATGATA
>JANHGN010001302.1:75671-95525 GCA_024605025.1 Megaceryle maxima | reverse complement strand
AAATTCTTACGGTCATTATTTTGTGCCCACCTACAACGTTTTTTCCCCCCCCCCCCCCCCCCGAGTTTGTAGTGTTTATGTACCTAGTTAATATTACTCTACTACTCCAGCCAAGAATCTCTGCTAAGAAGCAGAAAAAGCCTTGCAGAAGCAGAAGAAAAAACCCTCTTCCACTCTTTTAGATTTCTTGGTAATTTCTAACAATGAATCCTGATAACTTTCTGAACACGCATACTCTGTTCTTTCCCTTCCCTATATATACTACATAGTTTTCACCATGTGCTTTTCAGGATGAATGGAAATGTGCATACAGGAGAGAGCAGGAAGGTTTGGTGGATGGGCAGACTATTCCTGGTAGCCCTCAGTGAGTGGATAAGTGGGTGCAAGGACTGATCTTCCAGGGACAGATTTTGGTGTGGGAAGTCTTTCCTTTTTTGGTTCTGTCTGGAATAATAGTTAGGTGAGAATAAACCCATTCTCTCCTGAAGTATAAGAAACTGAAAAGAAATAGTCAAACTCTGGAAAACTTAATGGAGTGGAGTTGAGGCCTTAATAGACCTGGGAGAGGTACGTGGGAAAGTAGATGAATTACATGTCAATAAACATTTAACACTGGTTCTAGGGATGGAGGAGGATGAAGTTTTAAACTAGCTGGAAACTGCCATGGTACATCAAGACATATTTTAGAACTTGAGGGCAGACTGAGGTTTTTGTGCTTGTGGCAGCTTGAGATTCTGACTGCAATCCTGCTTTTCCTGCATGGTGTAGATAAAGCCATGATGTCTGCACCAGGGGTTGTTCCAGGATAAGTATTCAGAGAAACGGATCCTCTAGTGAAATGCCCCCATGTATTTATTCTATGCAGATCAAGCTTTGGAAATATTTTCTTTTTTAACTATATTTTTCAGGAATTTGTTGTTGTTGTTGTGTTTTGGTTGGGTTTTTGTGGTTTTGTTTTGTTTTGTTGTTTTTTTTTTGTTGTTGTTAGTTTTTTTGTTGTTGTTTTTTTGTTTTTTTGGGTTTTTTTGGGTTTTTTTAAGTTTGTTGTTGTTGTTTTCCCAGTGATACTTGTTTTGCCTGCTCAGTGCTGGCAGACTAGCTTGTTTTTTTGCTTTGCCATGTCGTGGTTCCAGCAGAAGAAAAAAGCACTACAAAAGTTTGCAATAACAAATAGCTCAGGAATCGAATGGCAAGTATAAGAGCAATTCCTTTTTGGCTGTCGAATACAGAACATGGATCACACAGCTGAGTGTTTGTATATTTTATAGCTACTTTACAGTGTAGCACAGAGAATCAAATGTTTGCCTGTTAAAATTCATGCCCTAATTAGAAAAACATAACACTTTGGTATTTTGGTTTAAATTGCAAGGGAAGTTAAGATTTAAGTCTGATCCCTCTCTTCTGGGGCAAGCAGCTAAATAAGTACAGCCTAGCCTCACAATATTGAGGAGTTACTGACAGAATTGGAGGTGCTGAGAGCAGATCTTTATGATATAGAGAAAATAACCATGACTGAGTAGGATTTGTTGGGTAGTAGTGGAGGACAGCTGTTGGACACTGCCTTTGGTAGTGTTGTGGGGATGCAATAGCAGATCAGTCTTCAAAAGAGCAAAATGCAAATTAAAAATTACATCTCACTAAATAAAATATGACTATTGTCAGGGACCACAAAAGCAAGGAAAAGTACAAAGTCATAACTCTTCTTAAATAAATCTTATAACGATTTAGGTATATCTTACTGACCTTGAACTGCAAGGAGATAATTAGTTCTTTTCCCCAAATCTCTGTTCTCTGGGATTGCATAATAACTATGGTCCTTTCCTTCTTTGCTGCCTCAGTGTACCAGTTACATTATAAACAGAAATAGCTGTTGCAGTTCTGACCTGGCTGTCTTACAAATAGCCACTGCATCTTCACTGTTCAACTTAAAATACCTTTTTATGGGTGAAGAGAAAAAAACTTATAGGGAAAGAATATATTGCTAGTGTGCTTGAAATCTGAACAGTCTAATCAAAGAGTTATTACTAGCCCAGGTCTAATTGTTATAGGTCAAATGAAAAAATTAAAGAGTTGAACAGTACTATGGAAAAGGTCTAATTAATAATACAGATGAAATTGTCATAGGGTTACTAGTCCCTACGCCAATGATCTGCTCAGACTGGTGTCTGAGCTAAAGGAGGAGGTTGAAAGGCCCAGAATAATAAGGGAATGTGAAAGGGAGATGGACTGGTCAAGTCAGATCCTACCATCCTTGAGGATAGGGCAGCAGGTGGAGGCTCCATTAGAAGGAGAGGAACCTCTCCTTCCTTGTCACCAGGTAAAAGAAGGGAACCTAAGAAATGAGGAAGAATGGAAACAGGTTCCTGCTCGGTGAGGCAGGAGAATCTCCTCCTGGCCTCCCTCCCCTTCCCAGTTACCCTTGCACAACAGGTATGGAGCTCTGGAAACTGAGGTGCAAACAAATTGTGATCAAGATGAAGATCTATCAGGGGAGTCGAACAAGGTAAGTCAGTCTCCCCCATGCATTAGGACCAGCATGGAGAGGCTGAGGGAACTGGGGTTGTTTATCCTAGAGAAGAGGAGACTGAGAGGAGACCTTACTGCTCTCTACAACTACCTAAAAGGAGGTTGTAGCGAGGCTGGTGTTGGTCTCTTCTCACAAATTACTAATGATAAAACGAGAGGAAATGGCCTCAAGTTGCATCAGGGGAGGTTTAGATTAGGTATTAGGAAGAAATTCTTCACTGAGAGTGTGGTTAGGCACTGGAACAGGCTGCCCATGGAGGTAGTGGAATCATCATCCCTGGAGGTGTTTAAAAAAATGAGTGGACGTAGCACTTGAGGCTCTGGTCTAATGGATAGATAGATGTTAGGATGAAGGTTGGACTTGATGATCCTAGAGGTCCTTTCCAACCCTAATGATTCTATGATTCTATTCAAAGAAGTTAGCAATTAGTCACCTGGTTGTTAAAAAAAAATGCTGTTACAGTTAAACAAGCTAAAGCAAAACTCCAAGCAGGCCTAGACAAGCTTGGGCAAAGCCTGACAAGCCTCACTCCTGGGACCTTGCAAAGTTAGTGATGCCTGTGTCCTGTTACTAGAAATGGTAATAGGGTATCTGCTGGGCAACAAGGTTACATCAGGTCTTTCAGTTGGTATTATTAGCTCTTACAAATTTCTCTTTCCCAGCAAAATGTCATATTGACAGGTTCATCCAACAGCCCTTAAATAATTTAAGAATAAAGGTGACTGTTCCGTTAAAAATACACATATGTGAATTAATCTTAAAATAAGCTGCTTGCTCTGAAAGCTGAGTTCTGTGGTCATTAAAATCCAGTTAGTTGTGCCAGATGAATACAAGAGAAGCATAATGTTGATTCTGTGGAAGGAACTGTAGAAGCTTTAAATTTCCTTCTTGTAGGGGGCTGTGTTCAGGCAATTAAGGATATCAAAAATCCTCTTACCCTAATGCTGACCCACAGTAAGGGTCCCTCCTAGCAGTCTGGGTTTAGAAGATATGCTGCAAATCTGCTGAAGCAGTGGCAGGTCTGGGTGAAGTGGCTCCAGCTGCCATCCACCCTTTCCCACAAGGAAGCTTGTTCCAACCCTCATCGAGAAGTCATCCTCATCTCCTTATTTCTGTTTTAGGCTAGTTTCTTTCTTTAGCTGTACTGCATACCCAACACTCTGAAATGATTGGTATTTGAAAAAAAACCCAGTAGTTAAAGTGGCAGATCCGAGGAGATGCTGATCTCTGGTAGGAAGGTACGATGAGAGCGGTGAAAGGGGCTGTGGTTGACAACTCCCTGGCCTGAATCAACACTAGGTGGGCACTTGGCTGAAGCAAATATTAGCATGTTTTAACTTAATGGATTTGACTGAATCAGGTTAGGGAGCAGCCAGATGAGCAGTTTACAGCAGGCAATTTTAAAGGGTGCCAGTTTTTCCCAGGGATATGCTGGTGAGAAGCTACTGCTGAACTGGGGGATGTAACTGTTTCACCCAGCTGAGCTCCAGCCAGGGCAGGGTGTAATCAGATCCTTCATATGAAATAAAAAGATCATAGATTACAAGCTGAGAAGAGAGGGACACGAAATACAGATTTTGTATGAAATGCTCAAATTTCAGTGTGGTGAAATTTGAAAATTAGTGGGAATTTAATAGGACAAAGATTTTTGTACCAGTATGTCTCTGGGAATGGCTTGCAAAATTCTCTTTTTTTTGTACAGCATCTTGAAACAAATGTTGGGCAGGTTTTCAGCCAAAATCCTCCTCTCTCTGTGTTTTACTTCTTTTAAGCTCATGGATGATTCTGCCCCACTGTGCACTGCTTGTCAGCCACCAATGCTGGAGGCTTCCAAAGCAGGGTGTGTTTTCTCCTTGTTTACAGTTGTTTCACTCCTTCATCATGAAGAGGCTCTGGCACATCACTGGCTAAACTGCAGTCTCTGTAATCCACTCGGGTGGACTGAAAACAATGTGCATTATAAAAATGTAAGTCAGAAAGCACTTGGAAGAGCAAGAAGTGTGTTCGTATAGTCTTTCCTCTTAAGACAGTCTCCTCTTTTTTCTAGGGCTGGTTTATTGCTTTTGAACCTATTCAACCATGCTGAAACCTAATTCAGCATGAATTTATGAGGATGGGAACATACTTGCTTCAGTTTTCACATTTTCAGTATACTGTGTATTATTATATCTGTAATGTAACTATATAACATAGTTTAAGCATATTCTACTTTTTAATGTAATGCTTAAAAATTATTTTTTAATTTTGTAAAAGAAAATTAATTCCATAAATGCGTAAACTGAGGTAACTTCTTCCCAACTATTAATATTAAGCTTAAAGAGGTGAATTTTTATTTCCCATTTCATCCTAATTCCATTAAAGTGTTAACATGAACTACTGTGAATAATTTTAGATCATTATTTTAAGTAGTAATTTTTCCCTCTTTTTTTAGAGAAAACCATCCCCAAAAGAGGTGATATATATTACCTCAACATGCAGCTAAAGGTGAGAAGTAAATTTCAGATGTATTTATTAGGTAAACAAATAGTATTTTCACTCTTTTGTTTGCAAGCCCTCTTGATGTTACCCAGAAAAGCCACTCGACAAAAACATCACTAAAAGGAAGATGCTGTCCCACTGATGTTTGTAAAATGTTTCATGGTAGTCTTTAACAACTTTGAGAATTGTACTGAAAACATAAAAACCACATTTAAATGCATTTCCATTAAAAATTAGTAGACCTATCATTTTAGTCATCTGTAATTTAGAATCATAGAATTACTTAGGTTGGAAGAGACCTTCAAGATCATTGAGTCCAACTATTTACCACTGCTAATTAACAAAACCAGAAAAGTTCCTCTGCTTCTTGAACAACCTTTGCTATACTGGAGTTTCATGTTATCTTTATGACAAAGGCAGTTGGCTATAACTGCCAGTATAATGCACAACTAAGCCATATTTTTTAGGAAAAAATTCTTTACTGAGAGAGTGATAGGCACTGGGACAGACTGCCCAGGGAGGTGGTGGAACCACCATCCCTGTATGTGCTCAAAAAATGTGTAGATGTGGCACTTCAGGACATGGTTTAGTGGTCCTGATAATGTTTAGTAGACAGTTGAACTTGATGATCTTGAAGGTCATTTCCAACCTTAATGATTGTATTATTCTATGATTCATGTTTTTCAAATCTTGATGAAAGGGATATTTGATGAATATGTGAGAAGTCAGGAAAGCCAGTTCTGCCTGGCACTGCAAGCGGTGCATGTGAGCTTTACCAGTCCCGCTAATTAATTGCATTTAGGACATACCTGCCCTACTTCTGCCATCTGAGCTGCTGCCTGCCCAGTGCTGTCATCTGCAGGAATGGGCATCTCAGGCAGCCCACAGCGCTGGCCGCTCGTGCTGTGCGGGGCCATTTGCTGTCATGGAGAGCACTGAACCTGTTAGCAAAAGAGCCAAGCCAGGGCTAAATTAGTGTTTGTGCTCTGAAATTTCTGATGTATTGTTAAAAGCATTTCATTTACGCATATATACTCACATGCATGCTTTAGAGAACTGTACTGACAGTTTAGTTTTTAACAGTTGATGAAATAAGGAACAAGAGACAATCAGCCCATATTCATAGCTTCTGGGATACACATCTAGCATCCTCTTGTTTTTTCCCAATATTACATTCTGATTGGCTTTATGGCAGTTACTTTCTAATTATAAAGTATCTAAAGTGTAAGGTATTTTAGCATCACAAAATAATATGAGCTGCACCCCCAGCAAGCTGAACTTCTGATACATTACCTTGCTTTTTTTTCCCCTGAGCTGAATTCATCAGTGTTATCTCAGCAGTCCAATATGTGAGACAGGCTCATTTTTTCTTTTTTTAAGTGGTGCCTTTCCAATATTGTGACAAATAATCTGTAAAAAATGTAGAACTGATAAAAGAAAAAGAAATTATTTACAGATAAGCCTGTTTCACCCTTCGCTGTTTTACCAGAACAAACAAAATTGCTTTGTGAGTTTGAGAAAGAATGTACGTTTCTTGGTTCCTGAAAAGTACATTTTGACTGAAGTAGGAATCACTGCATTAAGGACACATTGCTGAAAAAAAAATGGGATCTGCACTATGTTATTTTAAAACCCAGCTCTTCATTATCAGTAACTGTTAATTAATCACTCAGAGCCCAGGAGTCTGACCAAGACCTTTTTGTTTGGTGTGTTGCTAATCAGGATGGCATAAAGTGTCTGCTTTGCATGGCACAGCTCCAGGTTGTCTGTCCTGGTCTCTTGCCTGACTAGCTTCCCCAGTCTTCCTTTTCCAGCCAAACTGCAGAAAAAAAGTTGTTAACAAGCAGCACTCACATAATCTAAATTTTCAGATGTTCCCAATCCATCTGATAATCCAGGTCCTGTTACAGAACTAGTGTGAACAGTTTAAGGAAAACTGTCCTTAGCTGCAGTGTTCTGCAGGTAACTATCTCAGGGCTGAGCCACATGGACAGGTCACGTATATTTTCCTCATCTGGTTCTGTGAAAACATAGCCCAGCTAAAACAGCTCTGAAATGGTTTGGATTAACTCAACTGTTTGTATACTGCAGGAGATGTAGAGCAATTAAGTGATCCATTAATAGATTTGGCTTGTAGTTAAACACTTGACCACGACTATGTAGCTATATCTTAGAAACTAATTAGCATAGCTTAGCTGACCCTTGCGATGCTTTGATGGTAATCTGGCTTTCTGAATCTGATAGAGACATCAGTGTTGCTACTGGACATTAGAAATACTGTTTACTCTTCTTAAGTTGTGTCCCATACCTTATCCACCATTTCCTGATGGGTTCTTGTCTTTCTAAGGACATCTTGGACAAAAATCCAATCTTTTTGCAGCTTCTCTATGGGGCAACAGAAGGAACAATCTATTTCTTAGGTCCTGTGTCTATAGAGCATGACAGGCTTATGCAGAGCTGGAAGAAACACTACCTCTAATGATACACTGATGCTCGTGTATTTTGAGGTAGTGTTTCTTCCAGCTGTTTCATAACCTGTGACTTTCCACCACAAACACACACCATCCTGTGTTTACGAGGCGGCAGCAGCAGCAGCAGCTCCCAGGATTTCAAAGCCCGTTGACTTTTTGGTTTCATTTTATCTGCTGCTTTGTACTTCTGAAGCTCTCCAGGGATTGATGTCAGTTGTTGTCACTGATGTCAGATGTCAAAGGCTGCCTTGTTTTCAATTTTCTGTTGCACAAAATGTCAGTATGGGAGAACCTGTGCTTCCCTGGCACCGGTGTGCAATTTACCAGAGGTCTTCAGCAAGGAGCCTCCTGAAAGCCGGAGTGGCACGACCTGGAAAAGGAACGTCCCCAGCCATGGCTACTTTTAGACTTAAACATAGTTTCACCCAAGACACTGCAGACCAGTTATTTCTATGGCCTTTTTTTGGTTTAAGCTGATTTATTCTAGAAATTCAATCAAAAAAATAGACAAAAAATTAATTCCATTGAATCTAACCAATAGTATTATAGTTTTAACAGAAAATGAGTGCTTGGTGGGCTGTTGATAGCAAATAATTTATTAATTGAAGTTAGCTCTTCTATGTTTCCTATTTGCCAGTAAACAGATAATGACAGTAAAATCCAGAAATGTATGTGTTGCTCATATGCAAATCAGTAAAAGAGGATTTTATGTGGATAAACAACAACTTAGAGATTGATCTGACCATGAACTCTATAGTGCAGGACTGTTTGCTGGTTTAATATTCTCAATTATTGTGATTTTTACTAGAGACACAGGTAATGTGCATTCTTTACACAAGGGGACAAGAGTTAGTTTTAGGGGTAGGGCCTGATGCAGATAGATGTAGCTGGAGAATCAATCTTAGTTGCAAGAAAGATATGCTGAAGTACCAGCAATTGCTAAGTGAACATTCACATGTCAAGATTCATTTGAAGTAAGTCTAAAATAATGTACCTCATTTAAGTGATTTTTAAAGTATTCAATGCTTAGCTTCTATCAATGTGACTACAGTACCTACAAAAATGCGATGTTTAACACTGCTGTTAATAATGAGAGAAGTGTGTTATTACTGGTGTTAGTGTTGATGGAACTTCTATTACTGACATTTTTAAGAAATGACTCAATAAAACCTGTGGGGAATGATTTAAGTGTGAATGATCTTGTCTTTGCACAGAGGGATGGACTTGGGAGGTCTCTATTTTCTGGAACTCTCTGCAGAGAGGAGATTATTATACAGCAGGTCAAATAATAGCAGGTTTGGATGTGATGGTCTAAGCAAACCATGTTGAAATTATTAGTAGTAAAATCAGCCTGGAGGGTCCAGGTTGGCTTAGGATCTGCAGGATGACTGTAGACTATTCAGACAGAACAAAAATGGGCCTCACTCCAGTTAATTCAGTCTTATTCTCAGGTCTTTTGCAAAGCTCTTGATGAAGTTTTCATGCCTTTTCAAAAAAAAAAAAAAAAAAAAATTAAAATTAAAAAAAATCAACTTGGCCAATGACACAGGATGAATTTTGCATGTAAACTAATAGCTCATACTACCATTTGAAGGCAAGATTGTGATCAAATAAATGACTACTGCTGTTTTGATACTGTATTTCTCATGCTGCTGTTATATGCATTTCATACTGATCTATCATGCTATGAAATGTGCATATGGCACTAAATATATTGACCAAGATTTCTCAAAGGAACAATTTTCTACAGAGTACTTCAGAAATGCAGTCTGAAATAATTTTGCTGCCTCTGGCTTGGAAGAAGGGACAAACTTTTTGTTTCATAGAAGATTAATGTGTAGTCAGAAGGAAGAGAGTACTTATATTTGGATCATTCTTCACAAGCAAAAGGCTGACTTTGTTTCACAGTGATTGCCGTTGTTTGATAAATAGTTCCTGATTGAAATGGAATACGTAAATATTTAGAGACATAAATAACTCAGTCATGGTAATGACTTGTAGACAATGATATATCAATGCCATTATGGAAATTTGTGTTCAGCGTCATGAACAAAAGCTAAACTGTATAACATGGGAGGGTATTTCTGTATAAGGGTTCCAGGAAGCAAAAGTTTTTATGTGTATGCTGCAGAGTAGCCCAAATTTCCACAAGTGAGGTATTACGAAAGAAACTGATTCTACGAATTTGTGTACTCAATCTGTCCAGACCTGCCCTGAGGTATGGCTACAAGAGAACAGAACAGGGATAAGCCCTTAATATATAAGTAATGTCAGGCTGGCAAAGAGTTGTTCCAAGGAAAGCTTGTAATTGGTGGAATCATCTTGGTGGGAAAGAAGTCCCGTGAGCATTTGATAGTTAGAGCTGACCTAGGTTGGTTTTGTGCAGGTGAAGCAAAACTATGGACAGAATGAGCCCAGAGATGGACTTGGATATCCACCAAATAATGAGATGGCTTGTCAGGCTAGAAGGTGGGAAGAGCCTTGCACTCCTTCTTCTAGGACATAATGCCATGGGGCTGACAATGAGACTACTTCTGTGGTAATCATCTGCTGGAAACAAGATGAAGAAGACACAGATGTATTTTTGGCGGAGGTTGATTGAGAGCCTCTGTTGTGCTGTTGCTGTGAAAAGCCTAGGGTTGGCCCAGAAAAAAATATGTCCATTAGGGATAGAGATCAGAGGTATCACAGGTCCTTGTGAAACCTGCATACAAATTTAATCACTCATGCATAAGAAATTAAGAGAAGTGGGGCAAAGAGTGTTTAAAATTCTCATTTCAAATTTCTGTGAATTGACTGCACAATGACCCTGCCTTCTCACACTTCTTAACTTTGGGTCCTTGATTTTGTAAATGTCAGAACATTTTTAGCACAGGTTTTGTTTATTTATTTATGTTTTGGGTGGAAATGTATGCAATGTCTTTAAATGCACGTTACCATCTGGAAACAGGGATGGGAGCCAAAAAAGCCAGCCAGCTCTCTTAAAAACTCCAGCCAGGGCTTTTCAAATCACATTAAGACTTACTTATTTATAGGATACTCAACTGTTGAACATTGTGAAGCACATGGAACCTGAGGAATGATGATCTTCAGATTAAATTTTATAGTTTTTCCAGGGATACTGAAATTAAAGTGTCCCCTCTACCCTGTTCAGCAAACTGCATCCATGGGGTTCAGACAAGTATTACTGATTGAGTACGACCTTCAAAAGTAGCTGGGTATGCTTGGGATGTACTTTCAAATTTCCAAGATCCACTGAGGAGTCTCTTTCTTGTCAACAAACTTTCTCCCTCCACTTCTCAATGAAAATTAATACTGTTTGGAAAATCCAATAGGCAAAGAAAATGTAAATAATTCGTCTGCTTGAAATGGGTCACTGTGATGGCTTTTGACTTACCAGAGCTCAAGTAGTTTAGATTGAAAACTAGATTGCTTCAGGTTCATAGGTGTATCTTTGCATGGAGCAAAGGAATATATCTTTCTTTTTCAGTAAAAGCAAATTTTTACTTCAGCTGGTTGCTAATTTATTCATGTGGCATGTTGCCTTTCGTCTCCAGTGAAATCAACATGTGCTGGCATTCCACATATGACCACATGCTATAGGAGACTGTGGAGAATATACATGTAAGGTACTCTTCAGGAATTTCTGGGCTTCTTCTTCATGAGCCTTTATTTTTCTTCTCCTCTGAAGGAAATAAGCAGCTTTGAGTTCAAATAGCCAAGTTCATTTGCTCTCCCTACCTACACTCTTTGTAAAAAAAGCTTCTTTTCTTTTTTCCCCTTGCACTTGTTATAACCTTAATAAGGAATCCCTGAATGAGCATAGGGGACTGTAACAAAACTGCTCCAAACACAAAATAATTAAAACCCCAGCTAAAAATGTCTGACATATGTTTATTTATTGCAAACTTCCTCCCCATAAAGGAGCAGAACGATGGACAAAGTACATCATGGGGATGAGGACTGGGATGTGAGATGTCTTGCTGGAAATCTATTTTACCCAGTAATTTACCATCCTTTTCTTCCCTGTCAAATGGCAGCCTCTGATTTCCTCCAGGATTCATGCAAAAGCCTGTGCAGCAGCATAACCTGTATGCTAACAAACGTGTACTGTTTGTGAACATGAACAGTTGTGCCAGAGATGGGAGGGTGAAGTCACAGCACTCCTACCTGTCAGCATTTAGAGACAACTGATTCTCAGCCAACTACAGAATCAAATATAAAGTTCTGAATTTTCAATGTCTGCAGCTCAGTGAGGCCTGACAGCAGTTAAATGCAATTTTACCAATATTAAGAAATATTATTTTTGTCAATCATATTTATATTACCATAGTAATTGAGTGTGTTAATATCCTTACAAGACCTCCAAAACATGAGAGGGCAATTTTTTTCCTATTATACAGATGTAGGGTCAATGCCAAGGGGCTGCTTGCCCTACGTGGCAGAGGATACTTGTGTGGTCTTTCACAACCATTGAGGAACAAGCTTGCTGAGCCATCTGGATGCAAGGCAGCTCAGATCAGAAACACTGTAGTTATCCAGGAAGATGCAGCCTCCCAGCAAGGAGGAATCTCTCCAGCACAGCACCAAGCTGCTATCTTAGCTGAGTTAAAAGCATGAGCTGTGTTTGAGTGCAGGATCTCTCTGTTGCCGTAGATAGACTTCTCTGTGGCCAAACTCTGAAAATCTGCATAATCTCAGGCTCCTCCAGATCCCAATTGTGGAAGTAACCTGAATCATATGCTGGCCACATCTTCTGGGGAGGTAACTCAAGACTACATGGGACACAAAGGGGAGTAATTTTTGAAACTGTCTTTCTCATTCAGCAGTGGGCTCTGCCAAAGGGACGTTCTCCTCCAGGATGAAGAACAGACCTTCATTTCATTGTCCAATGGAGAGGCAAAGATCCCAGCAGGGAGTTAACATCACTGTCCCTTGCTTTGGGAGCCATCCCATTCATCAGCACTAAGCCTGTTCTTTGTCAAAAAACTTCTGTGCCTGTGCACTGGATGGTTAAATATAAATGAAAGTGGACATTGCCATGCTTTTACTATTTGTCCTCTTAAGTATAGGTTGGGTTTTTTTGTGTGATTCTATTGCTACCCCAGTTGATGATGAGATTTCAACACATAAAAATACTGCATCTACTGCTAATTTAGGTGCTGAGGGTACTGACAGCTCTGGAACCACAGCATGGCTATCAGCATGGGCTCCTCTAAACCTGATGTGGGAGGTATTTTGAAGAAGCCTATGATGTTCAGGTTTCTTTTCAGTTGGCATCTGTCCACCCATGGTATATCTCGAGATACCATGTGGTTACATACCCTTTCTGTATGTTTCCCTTTGCTGCTGTGCATTTTCAGTCCTAAAAAAACCAGCCATTGTCTACTGGGCCTCAGCCTAAAAGTAATCAGAACACCACAAGTGGAAACACGAGTTGTGCAGGGAAGAGAAGATGAAGAGCAACACTGAAGAGAGTCTGAAACTTTCTCCTGTAGGATTATCCCAAGTCTTGTTCCCCAGACTGACAACCTCTGTATAAAAATGTGTTTGCGTTGGTGTTTTTTTCTAAAAATGTCATGAAATAAATTACTTCCCATTTGCCCTAATCATTTCTATAGTGAAAACAACTATTGTGTCTCATCTATCAAGACAAGGTGCTTAATATTGCTTTCTTTAGCCAAGAAGGTTTTTTTGCATTGCCTCTGCTGCAGTGAGCTGACCATATTTCTGATTAAATTGAACTGGCAGGTGTGTGTTTTAGTTGTTCAATTCACACTCTGGTATTTATAGTTTCAGTTAGATTAATAATGAATCTTTGAAGAAGCCCATCTGTTAAGCTGCACAGCCACAACTTTGAAGACTTTAATTTCTCTTGAATTGCAGCATTCTCAGCTGCACAATGAAAGACATCTTTTGATCAGTCTGCAGCATTATAACTTCTCTGCCAGGCTTATTGTACTTACAAATGTTCTGATTCGTGTGCTCATGGTGCTTAGGATTTGCATTACAGAGTAACTAGTGTGGAAGCATCACAGATTTGCTGGAGACTGGCTGACTTAAAAACAGCTGAAAGAGGGTGGGTGAAAAGAGCCCTTTTGAGAACTAGGCTGTTCTTGTCTCAGCCAGCAGACAGGAGAGACACTTGATAAATTTTGCTAAAATTGAGGAAAATGTGACATGAAATGTTTCATGAGGACATGAAAACATGTCAAGGACAAAAAAAATTTACAAAATTGCTGAGGCTGAAAGGGAGAGTATGCATTGCTGGCTCATGATCAGTTTGGTGCCCAGCAGCTCCACTCCCCCGCAGGTCCTTTTCTGCAGGGCTGCTTTCCAGCTGGCTGACCTCCAGCCCATACAGGTACATGGGGTCATTTCTCTGCAGGTACAGTATTTTGTATTTCTTCTTATTAAATTTAATGAGATTTCTTTCCTGTTGCCCCATTTCCTCAGCCTATTGAAGTCTCTGAATGGCAGCACAAACCAAACCTCCTGGACTCATCTTCCTTCCAGGTCTGTAACCCCTGGGACTCTTCCAAGCAGGTCCCTGAACAGCACAAACCTGCTTACCTTTCTTTTAGATACACAAAGTGTGTGCTGTGTAAAAGGTTTAGATTTACCTCTAGTTAGAAGTCCCCAAAATGCTAGATAGCGGCTCCAGGGAATGTCAGTCATAACTCTCCTGGCAGACAACTCAAGAAATTAATTTTGTTCTTGTTGTCACCGTGTCTGCTTCTTCTAAAGCCCTGACTGGTCCTTACTGTCCTTTTCTTCAGGCACCTGACAAACAATTCAATGTCTGAAGAACTTCTGACTCATGGGGTGAAGTCTGACATTGGGCAGGTGAGAAACTGGGGAAAGGCTTACGTGGGATTCTGTGGGTTGCTTGGGAAAATGTGGGTTATTTGCACTATGTTGCAAAAGTGGAATCATAAAATAGGAAAGTGGATTTAGTTAAAATTGACATTGCTTTTTCTAGGCAAAGGTGGATAGCAGGAAAAAAATTAAATTTAACACTTTCATTAAGTCTTAACACTTTCATTAAGTCCATACATTTCTCTAAGTATATTAAAAGGGGAATAAACCCCAGGTAAATTGGATGACAACGTTTTTGTTTAGTCTTTCATTAGATGTTCTAGTTGTTTCTCTGAAAAGGTTTCTCTTACTTTAGCATTTTTTTCTTTAATTAACAATCAAAAAAAAAAAATCAATTATTCCTAAACTTCTCATCTTTCTTCAAAAACTGGGGATGGCTCATGAGGGAAACAGATATTTATGAAAATATCACTTTTTTTTTTTTTTTTTTTACTTGCAAATATTAGAAATATCATATGATATAGATCTAATTCACTATAGGAGGACTTAAATTTTACTGTGATGAGCCCTACAGATATAAGATTTGGAAAGATGAAAGACAATACATGTTTGCAGATTAAAAAAAATAAAAGCCATAGTTGTGTTACAACTGGTGTGAACATGCAAAATGTGTCTTAGCTGTTGAAAGTGACCAGTTTGCAAAAGAAAATTGGTAAGTGAAGCAAAAGAACCACAGCATCAGAGATGGAAAAGAGGTTGCTTCTCTACTGTACTCCTTGACAATGAAGAAATTCTCTATTTCATGTTCAGACCATTGTACAGTCTAATTTTTACTGAATATCCTTTTGCTTCTTTTGGGAGACTGACTAATCCCCATGTCCCCAGGAATTTTTTCTTGAAAGTTATCTCTATGTTTCCTTTTTTCAGTTACTTATAGTTGTATCATTAATGATTCATCTCCTTTTTATATATATTGTAAGTCTACTCAGCTTAATTTGCAAAACCATTTATTTAGGGAGTTCTGCTTTATTGAATGGAGTTAAGTGTGGTTCAGCAAGTGAGCCTTTACAATGGTGTGAATTAGATAAATCCCTCAAATCCCTCAGATTTCATCTCTGATAAGTTAAATTCTAAATTTTTTATTTCTTGATATTTTGAAATTACTTTTCAAACAGTTCATTTGAAAAATAATTTTTAAATTTATGATAATTTGAAAAATACTGTAGGATTTCTCTATGTGCACATGAAATGTTTAATCTGTCCAGACAATGACCAGATGACAAGTTACACAAGGCTCTTTTCCTGCAATTGTATTTTGTCTAGGAGTTTATCCAAGAAATACAAAGTAACTTTGCATATCTTTTGCCATATTTTTTATTTCTTCTGGGCACTTTCCAAATTATCTTTCTATAAGTCTTTCCCCACTAATCATGTTATCCAAGAGAGGTATGTTCTGCAATTTTCCACTCTACATCAATACACGTGTTTTATATTTCTAGCTCTTTTGGGCACTATCTTTCCCTTACGTTATCAATCACAATTTGACTCATAAACTGACATCCATAGACATTTGGATGCACACACACTGCTGACAACCTACCTGTCCATCAACTTTTTTTATTGCTGATAGTAAAGATCTTAGTGTTATGCTGTGATTTTCTCCTTTCCTTGTTTTTTGTCCTTGCAGTTGAAGTTGTAGTCATTTTCCCTTATCTACTAAGTATGAGATATTTTTCATTCGCTTATCTTTTATAAACTTTTATTACTTGTACTCTATATCCCGGTGGGAGATTGGGGCGTAGATAGTTGAGCATTGGGATTCCCTGAGTTTTGCTCTAAGAAAGTGGTGAGACAGAGGAACCAGTGCAAAATCCAGTTACCAGTGCCCTAAATGAATTATTGAAACAGACTGGTTCAGATTCTTGTTAAAGCAGACTTTATGTCTGGCCATGCACTTAACCCACCAGAGACTTAGTTCCTAGGCTGAAAAATTAAGATTTTGTGAATCTCTGTACCTCACATTGCAGAGCACTTGGCCCTGTAGCAACAGGTAACTTCATGAAGAGTGACGGAAAGTGCAGAGTGCTCTGAGCACTGCCTGTAACACCTTTCGGTGTACAAGCTCTAGAGGGTCAAGTACCAAATCCTGCAGGAAAGAAAGAGATCAGCAGGGCATATATACACTCTCCAAACTCTGGTCTAGAAAAGTCCTGCAAGGTAAGCAAGGAGTCTTTGTCCTGTTACATATTGTTCACAGAGATGCAATGGTTCTTCTAGAAAAATGTTCAGTATTTTTAGAATATATTTCTCCTGGTTCCATTGCTCAGTTTTGACAACAGTAAAATAAGAAAATTATAAAATCTTTGTTGAGAACAATCTGTTGTTAGGTGCCACATCAGAAATCCAGTGATGTGCTTTAGCAAAGCTTCTGCTCAAGTCTCACCTCAAAAGGAGATACCTGAAGACCAACTTTATAGCTTCTCACGATCATGAAAAATGCAAGGAAAAAAGTAGATGGGGTCAGTTTCAGAAAGGGTCTGCTTCTCTGGGCTGTTTTTAGTCATAGTTCTCATTTCCAGGGAATTGGATTCTTTGTGAAATGGGCTGCCATCAGTGATATATGACATATATATATATTCAGGTTGGTGCTCTGATCCAGATAACAAGTGAGGACTGCACTTGCCCATTGGTATGGGTTATCACCTTATGAGAGACCAGGTGATAGACCAGCTTGGATGTCTGGGCTGAATTTTCACAGGTGTTTAAGAGAACAGGGATGTCCTAGCTCCAAATAAACTGCATAGAGTTCTTACAAAACTTGGTGTCAGGTGCAAAATTGTGCTCTTTGCCATCTGTCCTCTCTGCTGTCATCTTTTAAGGTTTTTTTTTGGAGGACTGTTCTATGGATAGTGACTGTTTCTGTATGTATAAGGCTGCTATCAGCTATTTAGCATTTTTTTCTCAAAAAACACGATCTGAGAAAGTCCTTATGCACTGAAACGATTTGATGTCCTCTTGAAGAAGGTAGTGTTTGAAACTGCAGCATTCTGAAGCTAACCCAGTAATGTCATAAAGTGTATAATTGATTCAGCATCGACGGTGTCTTTGGCACCATAGAGGGAGCAAAGGCCAAGCGGTTTATGTACCTGGAAGTTTATAATTGGATCCAGCCAGACCCAGAACAGAACTATCGAAAAAAGAAAACCCAAACAAAGAGCAACATCCAGACTTTGGCTGGCATGTCAGTGCAATTTCATAAAACCATCAATTATACTCTTTCCCTAAGAACCTGACTCATTTTTACCCTCAGTCAATGTGAAGGAGCAAAGCTGATACTAAAACAAAAAGAACTTTCTGGCTTGAAAACTTCTTTCTAATTTACTGAAATTTTCATACTGTCAGGCAATTTTTTGTAAAATATTAGTCCACATTTCAAGGAATAGGAAGCTTGTTAAAGCTCCACTAGCTCCAGCAGGAAAAAGCAATGCTGAAATTGATAGTAATGAAGGATTGAGTCGAGACAACCACTATGAAATTGTAATTTGAAAAGTGGGTGATCTTGGGTAATGCACTGGGATTGATTTCTCTTGTATACATTTAATTGATAAGGTGAAATCATTAGTTGTGAATTTTTTATTGAGTCGCTTTAATTCCCTTTTCATTACATTTCAGGAATTATTATTTCAAGAATGTTTTCCTCTGCTTTATAAGATCTGTTTTAAACCTTACCTTGTGCTGGGGCATACCTGTTTGCAGTCTGTAACTTAATGTCTCTGCCTTGTTAAAAACATCTGTAATATGGACATTTGCTAACACATCAAATTACTATGTTCAGAAGGGTTAGTTGAAAGCTTTAAATTAACATAACAACATAGAGATGGCCTTCAATAAAGAGCAATAAAAGGGGTTGCAGTTCAAAAGTAATTTATGTCTGAAACTGTTGTCCTTGGCAACACACCTACACATTTTTGTCTGGGGAATGTGTTACTGTTTTATCTGCTGGAAGGGGGGAAAAAAAAGAGTATTTAATAAAAATAAAATACTAAATATATTATTATAAAGGTGAGAGAAAATAATCTGTATTGACATAGTATTCCTCTGTTTTTGTTAATCCCTATCAAGAGTTCTCATAGAAGTATCTGGTATGTTTTTACTCTGTATAGGAGATGTTATGTCTTGAGACAAGAGGATCAAAAATTGGATGTTTAAATAACATCCCCATGGGAACATGTCTTGAAATGTTTCTAGATATTCTTTATCTCTTTTAAGATGGAAATTCAGAGACACTTTCTTCAGTTTATAATTGTCTAGCTGTCAATTTTCCTTTACAAACCACAGGACAAAGCATTGAAAGTCATATAAAAATTCATGAAAGAAAAAAATAAAATCACAAGCACAGTGGTGGCTAGAAAAGGTTATTTCTGGTGCTGTTTGATAAGAATATACTCACTGCATTTTATTTTACCTGAAAATGCCAGTGCTTCTAGTCTGTCATGTACATATATATTTATCATGTGCTCCTGATAGTTGTGTGATAACTCTGTCTTGAAGCTTGACCCCATCACCCACATTCTGCCCATCAACTACAGCTGCTTCTACTATTTTAAAATGCCTCCAAAACTTCTCAGAAGCCCCAAACCAGAAAGTCTTGCTTGCATTCTCTTTTTTTCCCCAGTCTCTTCCCCACCACACAACTTGTTCTCTCTCCTCATGTCTAAGCAATTCCAGAGCTTTAAGGCTCACATTACTAACTGGCTTTGCAGAAATATTTCACAATATGCAACGAATACATGAATGCCACAACCGAGGTCATTCCTCGAGGATCTCCAGACATACACTATGCTGCAACAGCAGAGGGACTTCTGATGGACCTCCAGCTGCTCAGGCAGCTACAGGAGCTTTTTCTTTTCTTATCAGGCATAACTTGGCAGCAGAGAGGATGACCTATGTGGGAAACCCAGAGATAAGTTGCTTTGTAGAGAAAACTTTTGTAACCACAAAAAATAAAGTTCAACAACTAGGGAGTAACAGGAGTAATACTTGTTTATAGTAAGGAAGGCATAATGGATTCCCACCAGTTTTTAAAGAAACTATTTTTATTCTGGGTCTGGACAATTCTTACAACCAGAGGCTAAGTAAACTATGTGGATTAATTTCCTTCTGAAGTTGACCTTTTTTGGACTGGAATTACAACATTATCAAGAGAATGTGATTGCCAACTCCATTCCCACAGTCATACCATAGTGATTGGCTACAACCAACATGGCTTCACCAAGGAAAAAATCATACCTGACTAAGCTGGTGGCATCCTATGAGAAGATCACATCATCAATAGATGGGGGAAGAGCAACTGACATCGCTTACCTGGACCTGAGCAAAGCCTTTGACACTGTCCCGCATGACATTCTGGTCTCCAAGATGGTGAAATATGGGTTTGATGGATGGACAATTCTGTGGATAAAGAACTGGCTTGATGGCCACACCCAAAGAGTAGTTGTCAATGGGTCTGTATCCAAGTGGAGACCAGTGACAAGTGGAGTCCCTCAAGGATCAGTACTG
>JANHGN010001302.1:16948-67911 GCA_024605025.1 Megaceryle maxima | reverse complement strand
TGATTTTCACATACAGTGGGAGTGACTTCACCACCTTGATTCCTGCCTTGTGGTTTTTTGACTTGGAAGGTGTTGGGAGAGAGGTTGCCAATAAAGACTGAGGAAAAAAAGTTGTTGAGAACCTCAGCCTTCTCTTCATCTGTTGTCATTATTTCCCTGTTCTTGTTCTTCAGGGGGTGTGGTGTGTATGTTTTCTTTCACCTTCCTTTTTTCATTGATGTACCTGTAGAAGCCCTTCTTGTTATTTTTTGGGTTCCTTGCCAGGTTCAGTTCAAATGGTGCCTTGGCCTTCCTGACTTCATGCCTACACAATCGGGCAGCATCTCTGCATTTTTCCCAGGATACCCATTCCTATTTCCAATGTCTGTGCAGCTCACTCTTACTTTTTAGCTTGACTAGCAGGTCGTGACTCAGCCATGCTGGTTTCTTCCTTTTCCTGATTGATTTCTTACACTTAAGGATTGAGAGCTCTTGTGTTCTATGAAAAGTGACTTTAAAGATCTGCCAGCTTTGCTCTTTTCCCTTTTCCTTTATGATCATTTCCCAGGGTATCCTGTTAATTAACTTCTTGAAGAGCTGGAAGTTTGCCTTTCTGAAATTCAGAGTCCAGACTATTCTCCTTGACTGATTTGTGACCCTTAGCAGTGCAAATTCCACCAGTGCATGGTCACTGCTGCCCAGGCTGCCTCCAGTCTTGAGATCCTTGACCAGCTCACCTGCATTGGTGACCAGTAGATCCAGTATTGCATTCCTTTGGGCAGGGATGTTTATTTCTTGTCCCAGGAAGTTATCATCAAGGCACTCCAGGAGCCTCCTTGACTGCCTACTGCTGGCCACATAACTTTTCAGCCAATGTTGGGGTGGTTGAAGTCCCCCAGCAGGATGAGAGCCTGTGAGTGCAATACCTCCTGTAGCTGGAGTAGGAATGCTCCATCAATAGTTTCCCCTTGATCAGAAGGCCTATAGTAGACTCCGATTACAAGGTTCCCCTTGTTGCCTTGGTCCCTAATTCCTACCCATAGGCTTTTGACTTGCTCGTGGATATTCTTTAGGGAAATTTCCTCACAATCAATCCATTTCTTAACATAGAGGGCAATACTTCCACCCCTCCTGTCCCTTCTGAACAGCTTATAGCCATCGATAGCCACACTCCAGTTGTAGGATTCGTCCCACCAGGTTTCAGTGGTTTCATCAAAAGATGCTTTTTAAAAGATGGAAAGTCAGTGGCTTTAAAGTTGCTTTAGACAGATTTGAAGGTTTTACCCTAATATTGACCTATAGTGATTTACAAGAACCTGAGATGATGACAGATCATCCCATACAGCCCAGAACAGCCTGTCAGGCATCATTTCTGTAAGCTGCATTTTGGTGGTCTGTCATCTCCTTTAAGAACAGAGGTAGCGTCCAGCAGGTATTCCCCATGGCAAATTACATCTTTCCTAAAACCAGTACTGGCCATTTGGATTTATAAAACATTGCAGTGTATAATAACAAGTGTATAATTCCTCTGTAGTCTAGCCTGAAAATGATAAGCTTGTAACATCAGATAGAATATTTGTTCATAAATATTTCATAAAAGGTCATCTGAAAGGAGAGCTCAGGTATGTTGGAAGCATTTTACATACTAGCATTAGAACACTGGCTGAAAGATCACAACACTCCTTGTCTTCAGAGTTCTAAGTGCCTTGTATTCAATATCCACGAAGTAGCAACTTAAACAATTACACAATCTTTTCAAAATGTAATTTGTTGTAATCAAAATTACTTGACACTCCTTCTAACAAAATTGAACTGAAAGTTCAAATGTCACTTGGGAATATACTACTACACAACTAATTCTTAAGCTTTAAGGAATATTCATTCTAGAAAGATGAATCAAATTGTGTGTACATTCAGTCATAAAAGGAAAACCTCCCACACAAAGGTAGCCCAAAGGGAGTCACTTTAGTCAAGCATGCACTGTGTTTGAATTAGGCAGGGATGAGCCCAGGATAAAGGGGAAGAGCCTTGGGCCTTGAGACGCTGATTAATCGCCATGAGGTGTCGGTTAATGGCTATGAGGGGCTGAACCGATCTTCATCAGGTCTCTGGCAAGCCCTGAGTTTTGTCAGCTCTCAGGGAGGCTGCACCTGCCACAGAGTAAAGTTATTTTAGCAGAAATTGAGTCTGAGTAAGGAAAAATAGATATGGGAGCTGGAAAGGAGAGACAAACCCAAACAAAAAGGAAAGCTGAAAACTATTAAAAAGGAAAGCTAAAAAAAAAGTACTATGAAAGAAAGGGAAAAGGAAGGAGAGAGAGAATGACATGATCAGAATCGCCTGTAGATATGATTTTTCCAGACAGAAATGGCAACTGCTGAGGAGAGCAGAGGAAACTAGGTGGTGGAAGGAAAGTCAGATTAAACCAAATAGAGATAAGGATAAGCAATATAAAAATTGTGTTTCATTCTTAGCCCCTAAATGGTTCAAGGAACAACCTTGCTGCACAAATGGTCTGTTCCATGCATTAATCATTTATTGATGTTGATCTGCTGCACAGCAACTGATGAGACACAACTGCTCTCAGTGTCTGCCCTCTCTTCTTGTTAAGGAACTTTTAATATTGATGAACAACATATTCCATGTAGATTAATGAAGCCTACACAGGACGTGTCTAATTTGACAGACCACTCAGACTTGTCAGAAGTGCATGGAAAATCTTTACAATGCAAAAAGCAAAATTTAGCTCTCAGTCCTGTAGACTTATATTTCTTACCAGACCTTTAAAAATGAGAAGTTTTGCTTAATTCAAATCCCATTTACAAATTTTTAAAAATCCTTTATGTTCTTAAAAGCAGCAAGATTCTCTAAAAATGTTCCACAGTTAGATACATTTCTAAAAGTATTTTGAAGAGGCTAAGTTCTATATAATGGGAGGTCTAAATAGCATTCCATTCTTCATAAAACTTGTTCAAATATGCCATCTTGTTAACTTTAATAAGCATATTGGAAGAGCTCACCAGCCTCAGTTGGAGCTGCGTTAATCCTACTGTAAATATCCAGAAGAGCACATTAACATTAGGTACATCATACACTCAAAGAAATGGTCAAAGGAACTTTATGCAGATAGTGGAGTCAAACAACAGTAGAAAACACCGAGAACAAAACTGCCTGTGCAATCTCAGTTCAGGTCTTGATGAATAGGCTTTCTTTTATGTGCTTTAGTCACATATAATACATAAAGATACTTCTCCCTCGGGTTCCTGCTTGGATCTGGATGGAAGATAGTAGTGCTCAGTCAGTAAGCTTCAATTTTTCCTCATTATTGATGACTGAATCTGTATTGGAAAGTAAGAGAAGCATTTTTGAAAAACATTATTTACTTATCTCCAGCAATAATATATTCCCCTTATTTCCCATTTTACTATAGCAGCCAAGTTTACTGTCCTGGTTTTCCCTTAGTTGCATTTTGATCAAAAGAAAAACTTTCCCCTTGTCTTTTTCATCATACACCTTAAGTCATCTAATACATGAGCAGAGCAACACAGAAGAGTCAGCAGAAAGGCCCATCTCTGTGCTTGATGGAGCATGATGTGCATGAAGGGCAGTGAGAGAATATGACACACTACTAGACTCCCAGCAACAAAACAAACAGAGGTAAGAAACCTGCAGACTTCAGGGGAGAGCATGATTTCACAGCCCAGACTTGCTCCTGTTTAAACTTCTATTAAGTATTTCAGCTTTACCTCTGCATTGCACCATTAGTCCTACTTCCCTCCTTGCAAGGAGTTTGCACATCAGTCCTTTCTTCAGTTGTACTGTTGAGGGCTTTTTTTAAACCCTCCTTTGTTTTACAATACAGTATCTCTTCTTTTATTAATTTTGGCACCTCTGCTATCTATATTCTAGTCCTACTTTTTCATTTGGTATCTTCATGTGGTACAACTTACCTTTTGTCCTAGGTTTACTATCCAGACACATCAAATACTCCATAAACCCCTGAGCTCTGCAGCCAATCTGTCTCCTCATTCTTCAGTTTCTGCCTGATAATGCCCTAAGAATAGGAATGGACCTTAATCGCCCTCACCAGCCTCACCTGGGAGCTCTCCTGACCCCCTGACCATGGGCCCAGCAACCTGGGAGTAATGACCCAGAAACTGTGGGAAGTCAAATAAACATGTGGGTACAGTTAATGTGGTACAACCAAATGTCAGAAATGAGCTTGTATTTGTTAAAACCCACATATAAGTAAAGTATCAAATTACATCTCAATCGCTTATAGCGAAATCCATGACAAAATCCACTGACTACTTTGTTATTACTGGAACAAAATACCTTTTTTTAATGTTGTTGGCTGAGACTAATGGGGACTTATTTAATTTTGATCTAGCAATATTAAAGTGCTTAGACTTAGTTGCAAGACTTGTAGCATTTTATTTTAAAATAGTACAGAAAGAACAGTTAGAAAACTCTCTACTGAGCTAATGATAGAAAACCCTGTATATATTGAGTTGATGAATGGATTATTGACTTCTAAAACACTTTACAAGCTATTAATATTTAGCCCTAGTGATAACTCATTCCTATGATCACCACAAAACTACAGGAGTTGATCTCTATGATTGTCCATTTTCAGATCAGGTTGATTTGTCAGCTTTAAGATTTTCCTGTCTTGGGCCAGTAATTGAGTCATACGGGGTTTTAGGTTGCGTTTCTCGTTTTCAGCTAGTCTGAGACAAAAGACTGGCAACACTGTGGAAAACTAAAAACATACAAAGCTGTTCTGAGAAACTTGCATAGGCCACCTTTAGCTTCTAGCACTGCTGAAGTCTGTTTTTAAGGGTAATGCAAAAATAATAATTATCCAACCTGGAACTAGAGTAGTGTCCTGGTCACTAATAGGGTGGGAGTAAGCAGGGGAAAAAGAGCTCAAAACAAAGAGGTGATGCTAATGGGACCTAGGAGGTGAAAAGCCTTTTTTAGCAAGGATTTGTTTGCAAAGAGTGGAAGGAATCCAGAAAATGCTTTTTAGAGCTTCTCCAGGATGCACTTTTTGCCTCTCTCGTCAACTTTCATTTTCCTCTTTGCTTATGTCAACAATTTGACTTGGGAGTGTTGACTTCTTGAGTTGTGTTCCTTCTCTCCCCTGTTGATTGGTTTCTTAGATTAAAAAAATTAAAAATAATCTAAGAGAGATGCTTGATGTTATCTATTGCTCAGAAAACATTTAATTAATTGCCCTATAATTCTTACATGTCTAGAAAACACTTTTTTTTTTTTTCAGGCTACTATGGGTAACAAAAGAAAAATTAAGTCTTCTAATTAGCTGTTTTCTTGTAGCCTCTTTAGGGAAAAGTTTATTTTAAAACAGATCTTGGGTTTTTCATGAGGTATTGAATAATGTTTTGTACACCCTGATACCCTGGATTTCAGTCCAGAAGACATCAAAAAGTGTATGTTTGCATGACAGTCAGCAGCTGGAAGGATGGATTTGGCAGCTGGGGTACTACTTTGGTTTCTCTAGTGTTAAATTCACTACATCCTCAAACACACCATCAGGGTTTTCTTGAAGCTAGAATTACTCTATCAGGCTGTGAGTCATACTTGAACCCTATTGCCATGCAAGACAGCATAGTGTGAATGGTGGTTGAAGGGTACATGAGAACAGGGAGAGCCTGGATGTACCTGGGGTGAGCATATGAACAGCTAAATGCAAATGAAATCACCTCTTCAGAAGATAATAATTTGCACCTGAAGAGGAACAGATCATTAAAACCACAGGACTGATGAGCACAACATGCTCCTTGAATACTCTGTGCTGAGATCTAGAAGCCATAATGCAAATTTAGGAGGAAAAGAAACAAAACCACAACCATTTGCTGTTTCTCTACACATCTGCTGACCTGGAGGTGTGTGACACAACAAACAACTGCAAAGCTCTGTGGAAAATGGGTCCAAATGCTGTGTGGGTGTTCCTAGCTTTCACTATGCTAGACTGCTTAGATATTTCCCTTTTCTAAACCAGTGGTTGAGGTTTATGTAAAAGTATACTGTAAATCTGCCATTTTGAGGGGTTAGTGAAGTATCTAGACTGCATGAACTGATGAGCTAAATTAGAGAAGATGTGGATTTGGGGATAAATTAACTAAGCAGAGACCAAGAGGTATTGATCTGAGAAAAATTTCACAGAGATATTAAAGAAGATGAGAAAGCATAGAGAAAGGTCTTTGTGATGTAGCCTAAAACCCAGCTGTGCTAGCTTTAGACCAGTCTCTTTGCAAAAAGATGGTATGGTTTTTGTGTTTGTGACAATGTAATTTTAAAATGCCTTCCTCTTCAAGACACCCTGGAGTTTTTTCCCAGAGGGTAAAAGGTAGAGATGAAATTTAAGCTGCCTGATGATGGATTGTCTTGCTCAAGTGCCTAGCTGTGCTAGTGAGTTATGTGCTTCTACCACTTGCCATGGGAACAGCAGGAAACTTAAATATTAGCAAAGGATGTTTCATATAGATACATTGGCAAGACCGTTTTGGTCACTGCGTGCCTGTTTAAAATGAATTCTTTAATGGTAGACTAAGAAATACTTCTTACAGCACTATTTAGGGGTAAGTTTGCTTTTGCTTTCCTGGGCTTCTGAGGTGTCATAGAATCATAGAAAGGTTTGAGTTGGAAGGGACCTTTAAAGGTCATCTAGTCCACACCCCCCCCTGCAGTGAGCAGGGACAGCTGTAACTAGATCAGGTTGCGCAGAGCTCCATCCAACATGACATTGAACATTTCCAACGATGGGCATCTCCCCCATTTCTGGGCAACCTATGCCAGTGTTTCACTATCTTCATTGTAAAAAAAAAAAAATCAATCTTCCTTATATCTATTCTAAATCTATCCTCTTTTAGTTGAAAACCATTACCCCTTGATTCTCTCTGCAGTGAGAAATTTCTATGGCTGAGTCTCAGCATGCTTGGCTTCTGCTGACCTCTCTGGGGAATGGAGGTGTTCAATACAGTGCCCTGCACGCCTGTACTCTCTTCCATTAGGGAGGTGCTGTTATTAACTAATGGTTTAGGAGGAACAATATTAGGAATTTGGAGTCACTACCAGTTAGCAAGTGGTTTGCATACGAATCTTCTTCTTCTCTCGGGAACAATTAAATGAAATCAGTTATATAGCTTATCTTGTCCCTCATCTGAAAAGAGGTGTTATGAGACTTTTTTTCTTTTTCCTCATAAGCATTCACATGAGGACTATTTAATTGGAAAGCTTAAATCAGTTCTTCTAAAACCAAATAGAAAATGAGATTTGGATACATTTTCCAATAATATTAACAAATGGGAATTTTAATAGCTTGGGAATCTGTAGAGAAGTTGTATTTAATACTTTAATGAATTTATAATGCTCGGTGAAGTTATTTGCATTCATTAATTTAAAAATTAGTTTTAGGTATTTTAAAGGAATCCTATTAACTAATCTAGACAAATGCTAAAGAACTTGACTGCAGAAGCAAGGACAGCTTTCCAAGCTATTAAACTGATGAGAATTTGTCAGGACTTCAATACACATTTTTTTTGAATGTGTGTTTTCAGACTACTTTAACATGTAATTTAATTCAGTGAGATTTTTTTTTGGTATGGTTAGTGGGTCTGTGACTGATAAGCCATTGACCAAGTGAGTACTTATTAGTCAGAAACTTTTCAGTACTAAAAATGTGACCCATTACTGAGAGTTTAACTCTATAGCTGGAAACCTGTATATTTGTTATCCAGGTGGTATGAGGTTGCTTTAAAGCATATTCACTGTAAAATGGGTTTTGCTCATTTCTAGAAGAACTGTTGGGTAACTGAGTAGGATAGGTGAGGGGTGCCAGGAAAGCTTTGAAACCCAGGGTTTTACCAGCCCGGTTCTGCCTCAGGCCACAGGCTCTTGCTGGCCTCATCCCTGCCTGTTTCCTTGCAGGATCCCCTCTTAGTACTGTGAATTGCATCCAGCATTTTGGCAGCTTACTTATAAACTGGGGTCCTGGCACTTCTCAAAGTCCCTCCCCCCCCTTACAGTGTATCTCAGGAGCATCAAAGTTGGAAGAAATAGATGCCCCAAATTGTACTTTCTCAGAGTGGTGCTCTGGAACAAAGTCCATCACTATTAAAACCAAAGTCTTAACACTTTGCCCAAAGTATACATTTTAGTATCACTATTTGACTCAAAAAGTTATAATCCATATGCCATCTGCCAACTTTTGAATGCAACCAACTGCCTTTTTTTTTTTTTTTTCCATGTGCAAAGTTATGGTACAGCTCTGCTTCCAGGCTTGGCAGGGCAAAAAAACAGCTTTTTTTTTTCATTGTAAAAACAGAGAAAAACTTGGAATTAGAAGGGAGGCTGGAGATATATTTTGTCCACGTCTTTACTTGCATTGAGTCTGACTTGTTATGAAAGCAATGGCTGCCTCTCCTCAAGAAATACTTTAGTACATGATTAATTCACTGCCTGTATAGGTTTTTGATACCTCTTTGCCTTATGCGAATGACTGTCTGAAATACATGTTTTTTCAAATCTAAGCAAGAATCCAATGTTTGAAGCATAGCTTGTGCAGAGCTCAGCAATACTAAGACCTGTAAACCTTTTACTATAAATGACTGTTGCAGAGGGAGAATAAGCTCAAGGAACAGAGCAGCAGTGCCAGCAGATTGATGCCTGAGCTTTAGCTCAGAAACACTAACCAGCCATCCTGCTTCTTCTGGATTCCAAAAGCCTGTTTTTTTATTATGGTTGTGCATAACACGTTGGGGTTTTTTCCCCTCCTTGACTTTTACAAGGAAAGAAAAGTTACTGACGTGCTGTCTCAGAACTGTCAATCTCTTTCAACAAGAATAGTCCACATGTATTTATTACTGTGGTGGTTTAGAGCCAAGCCTGGGCAGCTGCTTGCTCACAGTGTGTCCGGTCCCCCCCTTCCCCCCCGAACAGGAAGGAGAAGAGGCAGAAAAATGCAATAACCCCGAGGGCTGAGATCAGGAGGTTGTAGTACAACAGTGTGACAGGGGGAACAACAAAAAACAGCACCAGACAATGGTAATGAAACCACACACATCAAGAAAGGTGAGCTCACCACCCAAGAAAAAGGAGCCACAAGCAACGTGCTACCCCAGCCAGTTTGGTGCCCTCTGCCCTTATATACAGGGCATGACATCAGTATGGTATCGAATGTGACACCCCCCCTGACTTCTGGTGAAAATGCACCCTATCCTATCCTAATCCAGCACAATTACCTCCAATCAAATCTGATAGAAATATGGGAATGTCAGATCTTTCTGGATTCCAGGAGTGCCTGATACCCCCAAGGCTGTTGGCTTTATGCTCACAAATGACGTCAGCAGTGGCCAGCTGGCCGACCAGCACCTCTCTTCCCTTTGGAGGCAGCTGAGGACGTGGAGGGGAGCTGAGGTTACTGCAGGGATGGAGGGAGGGGTGGGTACGGAGCTGGGGAATTGGACTGTAGCTGCAAGAAATCAGTCTTCATTAGTCCTGCTGCTAAGACTTGCAGTCGTTCTTCTCTGTCTCTCAGTAGACAAAACTTAATCATGTGGGACAGGAAAGTTCAGTGTCTTTGTCCTGATTGTCCCTCCAGAAGTTGCTTCTTTTGTATGGGTAATCCACCATTCAGTACAGTAACACCAGGAACTTGCTAGCAAATATCAGGAGAATGCATCAGCCGTAGCTGCTGTACTCCTTGGCCCTCTGAATATTGAAATGTTTTCTGTCCAGTTCCAAAATGAAAAAGACATTTCTTAGAGGATAAAAAGTTCAGCACTGACGGGGAATAACTCATCTGTCTTCTTGAAGCGTTGCTGTCTCTGCTTAGTGTTACAAACCACATTCATTTAAAATAAAAGGAGATTAAAAATGCTGAAAGTTTTAGGGTAGGGGGAGATTTAGAAAGGTAATTTGCTTCAAGAAAAAAAAAAAAAGAAAAAAAAAATCAATCTTTTTTTTTCCTTCCACCCAGAAACAAAGCCTGAAGCAATGTCAGCAAGATGTTTTGTAACGGTGCTGCAGGACAGCTATCTTAGACCTGTTGCTTTGGTCAACAGTTGGGTACCCTAGGCATTGTTAATTTCTCCAGCACTGCAGCTTTTGGAAGAATAGTTCAGTAGGGAGTCCCTGCTAGAAGCTACTCAACTTTCTGTTGATTTTTCTGCTTTGTTTTTGTCAAAACTGGTCTTTCTTACAGAGATAATTTTATCCTTCAAAAATCAAGTGATCCCACTGAAACAGTATGTTGTTAGCATATTATCAGTCACCTTCAGATTTCATCAGGTTTCTGCAAAATGGTCTTGTCACGCCTGACAAGCTTTTCATTCTTATTTGAAACTAGAGTCTCTGCATTACTTTGATTTTATAAAAGTCTGTGGCTGGGTAAAATTCAGTTGCTCTTACAGACCTAGCCCTTTGAAACCAGCTCTGTGTGATACAGTAGACATCTAGATGTAAAATATATATTTTGCATAATGTTTACATACAATATAAAGAGACGTTTACCAGTTTTGTGATACAGCCGAACTCTTGCAGTGCTTCTTTGTGTGCAGATAAACTCATATTGATTCCAAGACAGTAGAACAGCATTAATATTCTGGTAATTATCTATTTCCAATTAAAATATAATTGTGCAAAGAATAGTAATTAAAATTAAAAAAAAGCCAAAACTTTCAAATGTTTGAGGTTGAGTGTCTTGGATTAATATTAATGAACCAAAAAATAAATGTCCTGACTTCATGAGAGTGCTGTGCTGTGCACTCAGCAGCACCTTCTGCAATCAGCAAAAACATGGATGCGGCACAGGGTAACCTGGCCCTCTTCTGAGTTTTAATTAAGGACAACACTTTCTACCTTGTTAAGTGCACAAGGCTGCAGCACTTGAGACAGATGTGGGTCGGAGTTTCCTTGGTTAATGATAACAGTTTGCAGTAATAATGAGTTTTAAGAAGCAGATGTACTTAACACTTTGAAAAGCACCCAGCAGCTTCTCCTGAAATCCTGTCTTCTGAAATACAGACCACTTATTTAGTTGTTTGGTTTGTTTTTTTGTTTTTCTTTTAGCTGCCAATACATGAGGGTGAGTTGTCTGGGTGTTGATGCTTTATTTTGAACTCTGTGGTGGTGTTGTCCGTCTGAAGATTGTGATAATACAAAAGAAGAAATTAGTACCATCCATTCCATTCCCCCCAAAATCAGCGTGCTTAAGCTCTCCCAAGGGCTATAGAGTATCTTTTTGCACTTGAAAGTGGTTGTTCTGTGAAATACAGAATTTCCTCCATCTGCATTTTCTGCCTAAACACCTTCCTGGGAGCTTGCAGTGGTTAAACTGCATTTTAGCCACTTGCAACAGAGCAAATTACAAGGAATTTCACCCTGCTCCCAGCAGTTTCTGTCATTCCAGAGAACACACTGCTCTGATGCCTGTGAAGATGCTGAGAAGATGCTTGCACCAGTTGATAGATACTAAGGGCTGACATATCAGCTTGTACATTTAGTGATGTCATCTGCAACCCTTTTCTAATTGGGCTTTTGCAGACATGTTCCCCGGTGAAGTTCTTAACTTGATAAGGGCCTTTGAAAAACTTCCCAGCCTTAGCTATTTTCCTGGTGCAGCTGGAGCTACTCCTCCTATAAACAATGAGGTCAAAATTTTCTGTATCATTTTTCTGTGCATCCAGATGCCTGTCTGCTGCTGACTGTCCAGCCTAGAATAATTTCTATAACTTCTTAGCCTTATTATGCTGTCACAGGCCCAGTAGAATTGTCCCATATATATCTATTAATGTGGATTTCAAAACTAGCTAAACAAAAAGCTTTACCCTACTTTACACCCTTCAGAGTAAGCAGTTAAATTGCAAGACAAGAAATAAGTTCCCACTAGCACCCTGTACGGTGTATCTGTCAGCTCTACCTCCTCCCTGAGGCTCTACAGCAATGTTCAATGTGATCCCACAGTAAGGAGTTAAAGAAGTGTCTTAATATCCAAAAAGGTGTGGTTTATATATTTTTTTTTTTACTTCTATTCTTAACTGTGCATGTCTACCAAATAATAAAAACTGTCTTTCTATGAAAAGATGGATCATGGTATCAACCGAAGTTAAATTTTGGGATTTTTTGCTTGTATAAATGGTCAATATACATCAACATTTCTTGGGTTTCATTAATTATTCCCTAACTTTTATTCCATTTTAGCTTTGTTAAATAATATTCTGTTTGCATAGGAATTACACAGCAGATTGAACCCAAGGGACATCTAATCTAGCAACCAGATGAAGGTCACTATCAGCTATTTCAGTGGAAGGTGTGAAAACCAGCCATTGATAAACCTCAGGTAACATGTCATGTAAGTTCCTTGTATCTAATAGAGATTGGTTTATAGGTTTGCATATGTCATTTAAGTCACTCCTTTTACTTGAGAAAATTCTTTGTAGTGCTTTTATCAATATACATGTCAAATCATCTATAGCATTCCTATGGTTCAACACTTTGTTTCAAGGAGCATTTTGTCCCACAGATGACCAGTGACTTTTCCTTAAAGGCAATTCTCTGTTTTCTCTTGGTTAAAAACTCTTCCTCTCTCTTTCCGTTCTTTTCTTAGGCATGTCTGAAACAGTAATTTTTAAGAAATGAGAAGTAACCACTTCCACCCACCCAGTTGTCAGGTGTCAGCTCAAATCTCTCCCTGGCACCCATGATGTGCCAGGGGGAGTTTTGGGAAAGCTGGGGAAGTTCAGTTCTCCAATACTAGTGAAAATAACTTGCTGTTTCAGCATCTCTCTGCTTCTTAGTAGATGCAAGTTTGGAGGAATACAGATTTCTCTGCTGATTGCAGGAACAGGTTTTTGGTTGACTGAAGGGAATTCTTTAAAAGTCTCCAAAATACTGCCAAGTTTAAAGTCTGATGAGAAACTTGACCTACTCCCTTGCTTTCCAGAACTGCATTTTCTTTCAGAGATGCTCAGCTCTCTGCCCCTATCCTTCCCCAGCTTTTAAAACATGGCTCTATCTTACTAAAGCCAAATGAAACTCTTCCTATCTATCATAGGAGATTGCTGTCTGCTTGGAAAACCTCTCCTGTTTGCATTCTGCATGAACAGCTCCTGATTGCAGCTGTTTTAAATGAACAGTATTACTTGCAAATACCTGAGGTCAGCTTGTAGGAAGGTATGTTGGAAATCAGCAGTAGACAGATGCTTAAATCAGACAGTCAGAGAAGTGAAATGGGTACTGGAGGCTTAAAACTCCTGAGGCTCCTGTTGAATTTGAGTGTAGTAGTCTGCATGGCATAATGATTGGAAGGGCATTGCATAGTCTGTTTCTTAGGTAGTGTTTGAGCCTTGTCCTCCCTATACAGGAACTGTATAACCTGAAGTGCAATTAAACTACACAGTTTAGCTGCATAGTTGTGGTGGAAAACAAATATATTTATAGCAGAATTCTCCTGCCATGGATGCAGGTATATCAGCCTTTTCCCTGTCTCAGGTTTTCACTTGTAAACTGGGAACAATTTCTCTCTTCATCCTCTGTTGCCCAGTTGCAGAGCAACTGGGCAACAGCTCTTTGGGCCAGTGACTGTCTGTATGCTGAGGACCAGTTGGGAGACCCATGTCTGTAAATGGAACTGTTCTCAATGCAAATAATTAAAATGGGATAATAGAAATAATTAAAATGAGAGGGGGAAGTTCCTCTTTCAAATAAAATCTTTAACCCACAGGTAATAAAAAGTAATTGCCCAGTGCCTGACAAGGAGTGCAAATTGGTCACAGGTTTCCTGAATCAGACTTAGTGCCACCTTAGCATTTTGAGGAAGATATTTCCTAGTCTTCTAAATTACGTGGTCCATTGGGATTTGGATCTACAGATGGATAAAAAACAGAGACAGCCATGGACTACAGACATATTTATCTTCTTTTTGAAATGTCATGTCTGTGAAAAGTATCTGATTAATGATGGGTTTTAAAACTTTTATGTCTTCTGCTCCATGTTCCAAGGTATGTTTTTTCCTCTTTCCAACTTGTCATATTCAGATATTACTAAAGGGATCAAAGACAAACATTTAATTTATATCCTTATTTCCCATTTAATTTTTAATATAAATCCTTCATTACTGTCTTCTATTTAACAGAACCTGGTGCAGCTAGATCTTAAAATCATGGAATCATTTAGGTTGGAAGAGACCTTTAAGATCATCAAGTCTAACTGTTAACCTAACATTGCTGTGTCCACAACTAAAATGTGTCATTAAGTGCTACATCTACAAGTCTTATAAATATCTCCATGGATGGTGACTCCAACACTTCCCTGGGCAGCCTGTTCCACTGCTTGACAACCCTTTTAGGGAAGAAAATTTTTCAAATATCCCATCTAAACCACCCCTAGTGCAACTTGTGTCTGCTTCCTGTTGTCCCATCACTTGTTACTTAGGAAAAGAGACAAACATCTATCTCATTACAACCTTCCTTCAGGTAGTTTTAACAAGTGATGAAGTTTCCCCTGTGCCTTCTTTTCTTCAGACTACACAACCTTAGTTCCCTCAGTCAGGCCTCATAGAACTTGAGGTCTAGGCTACTCGCCACCTTCATTGCCATTCTTTGGACATGCTTCAACACCTCAGCGTCTTTCTCATAGTGATTCTAAGTAGGGTCAGCCCGTGCTACTGCCTGAGGTGATAGGATGTGTTGCAGCAGGAGGGAAGAGCCTTCTTGAGCAAACACAAAAGTGTCCATATCTGAGGCAGAGGAGGACAATGCAAGGTGGGAAAGGTGTCACATAGTCACAGAAGCTGTCAAGAAGACTGTTTCATCTTTCCAGGTAGATCTGGCTGAAGAAAAACATGTTGCAGTAACTGATATTGAGAGATTCATCTTTGGAGGTCTTAGATACCTAAATCCAAAATATACATACTCAGTCTGTGGGAACTGACCCTGGGTGAATTAAAATTTTGTAGATCTGAGAAAAATAGGGTGGTGTGGGTATTTTGGATGCTTTGTTTGTTTGGTGTGTTTGTTTGTTTGTTTGTTGTTGTTTTGTTGGTTTGGTTGTTAAAGTATATCCAATGGGGCATCATCCTGTGGAGATAAAATGAGAAGTCTATCTGTCAGGGAGGGATCATTTCTGCCTAGGTAGTGTCCATAAGATGCTCATAAAAAGACAGGGAAGAAGCCATGCCAAGACTGTAGCACATTCACTGCCTGTTTCACTCCTCCTACACGGAGCAGCTCAAACTACAAAATCCCACAATATCCCACTGCTTTTTTTGGAGCTGAAGGTGCTATTTTTAACCCTTACTGTGTGAGGCTGGATATCACACACCTCAGGTTAGACAGGATGGTGCTCAGACTGTTGGTAGTAAGGGCTTCAGGCAGCTTAGGGCTCTCATGCTTCATGAGTCACTACTAAAGGCTATAAATAGTATATGAAGTGTATGTATATACACTTATCTTACAAAAAGACATAGTGTGGGGAAAGTATGACTCAGTCCAGTTACCCCATACACAATTTCATCATTTCTCTTATCACTATATTGTACTTGAGCTCCAAAATACTGAGGATAAGCCTGTGTCTGATGCATTAGTGAGGGATATTTCTCAAGATACTTTATTTATAGTGTATTGTAACAAGGGGAAAAAGGCTAAACTGAAATGGCTGGTGAAAAAAAAAAAAACCATGATAAAAACTAAAGTCAAAGTGAGATGGCAAAATATAAAAATGGGTGAGTTGTGGAGTGGGGAATGTTCATACAACAGATTCCTCAAGATTTTAAATGAAACCAGAATGCCTGATTAGGAAAGCAAAGGGTAGTGAAATGCATCTCATTTCCATGCTTGCAGCTGTGGATCTCTATTCAGTGATACCTCTTAATCAGAGAGTGAGCGGAAATATAGGAGGTTTCAGGATGTTTGCATCTTGACCAAGTTACAGTATTAACAGTAGGTAGTGACTGATGTGAAAGCAAAGCCTGGGGAATCCAGCGTGTGCAGGGACCCATCCTGCAGCAGAACTGGGTGGTGTCAGTCATTAAATAGAATCCAGTTAGTGGTGAACTTCCAGTAATTTGGTCTTTTTTTTTTTTTTTTTTTTTTCCCTCTCCATAATTCTTTGCTGGTTTATATTTAAATATCTAACCTTGTATTTTGCCAGACTGAATGGCTCATGTGTGGTCTCTGATAGTAAACCTTGCCTCAAAGTTTCCATTCCTCTGGGAACTGAGAAGATATTTGAAAGAGTGCAGGTATCTTTTGAAACATTTTTCATCCCAGGTTTGTGCTGAAAACCCTTTATACCACCCTGACTAAAGGTAACAGGGTCTGGTAAGAGGGAAGTGTTGATGGAGAAGCACAAGCATAAACAGAATTTAGTGAAACTGCTGTGTTTTGAAGAGATTTCTTACAAAAAGACAGAAGCATGGAACTATGTTTCATTATGTTGTCTTACAAATCAGTCTTACATGTGACCATCCATATGGACTGCAAATAGAAGAAACTTCAGATACTGAACAAAAGAGATTCCTACAAAAAATTATTTTCCACTTCTCTTCTAAAAGGTGTCCTCAGCTGGATGAAAGGGGAAAGGTGTGAAGGAGGCCTCTGCCAGCCGAGAAGGTCACATCTCAGAAGGGAAGGAGACTAAACCTGAATTCACACAGAGACTGGTGATGGAAGTCTGATTGAAATTTTGCTAACTGCTAAATTCTGAACTTTCCTAGGAAAGGTCAAGATGGTTTAGCAGGAAAAAAATAAGCTGCTTCCAAATCCTAACGACTTTCTTTTCCTCAGCTGGGAATAACTCTGAATTGTCTGGATAAGTTTTAACATCGAGTAGTGCCAATAATAAGCAGAATTACCCTGGAACAAGTACATCCTTGGTGTGACTACTCACTGAGCTGCTTTTGCACCAGCAATTGGTTTTATTCAGCCTTCCTTTAAGTTACTTCTCTGAACTATAACAAGCTCTTATCTGACACATCTGAATAAAATAATGATTTAAAATCAAAAACATTAATAAAGTAGATATTTCAGATACTTTTCTTGCAAATAATTCATTGAACTGAATTAGTTTTCTCTAATCAGTTAGGAATCTGCCAGGTACTAGCATATGGTAATTTAACAGCAGGAACAATTTTCTGTATTTTTAGAGAGGATGAGAGTAGAACCAATTCCTTTAAAATTGCTCCTCCAACCCACAGGTCCTGGCTGAACATTTCCCTCCAAGGACACAATGGTTTTTGTTCACCAGTCTTCCTATCTGGAACAAGACTATATTGACAATGCTGCTCTGAGCCTAGTTATGGTGGAGCAAAATACAGAATCATACGATTTATGTGTCTCGAGGAGAAAACTAACATCTGCAGAGACAAATACAAGTGCCTACAGTTTCTCCATCCATAGCTGACAAGTGGTTTTAGTAGGATTTGTGCAGTGAAATCCATCTTCAGCACTTTCTGCCATACTTGGTAACTGCACTTGGACATGCAGGGGGGAGCAGCAGGGGAAGCCTGGATGCAATATAGGATAGTTGCTTCTGACTTAACCAAAGTCTCTGAAGATTTATACAGACAAATCTGTAACTAGGATGTTTTGTCTTAGTGTTGTGTGTTCTGTCATGATCCTATCAGAAGCAATGGTTAAGGATCCCCTTACAGTGTCTAAGTCCTGAAACCTAAACCCCATTGTGACTCCATGAAAAATGACAAACATGGCTCGCTGTCCTCTCTACCCATCATGGAGGTTGGATGCTGGAAACCACAAAACGCACCTCTGAGTCTTCTAACTGCCCAGGGCTTTGTGTTTCTTTACCTGGGTGTTCAGGCCAAGGTCCTGTTCCAGCTGTGTGTTGGTGCAAAGTATGTCAGTCCAAGTAACATGCGTTGATAGTGCAGCAGGGAAATCAAAAGAAAACTGCTTGTACTTCAGCACCTCCCATCACAGAATGTCATACTCAACAGCAGAGCCACACAGAGGCTTGCAAAGCCGATGCAGCTTTCAGTAGATTAAAGCAACATGTCTCAGAAGAAAAAGGCATTTGACCTGAGGCAAAAGCAAGTATGTGCCATGTAATTGTCATTACTGCCTTTCAGTATGATTGCAAAAACTTGAACAGCTTGGAGTTGTCACATTTAGTGCCCTAATCAGTTCCACATTTCATTGGGTAAAATCTCAAATACTTGTGTTTTGTGGAGTTCAAGAATTCTCTGCATCTGCTTCCACAAGCTCTACATTGGTTTTACAATCTAGTGTGCATTTTTGGTCTGCACAGATGGCTGTCTCAAGCCATCATTAAGGGAAATGACTGAGATGCAGCCTTCTGAAGTGATGCCACGCCTAAAGCAAATGTGTTTCCATCCCTAGGAAACTTCATCAAAACCTCTCAGGGAAAAGGGCCGCCTTTCTCTTGTTTTAAGTTGAACCAGCAAAGACATTTCTGAAAATGCATTATTTTAATACATCCTCTCATACTTCAGAAATAACTATACAGACTAATGTTAGTACTATATTATATTTGGTGTCAAACACATGCAAACTACTGTACAAAACCCCAAAACAAAGACCACTTCTGGTCTAATCCAAAGCCCTTGAATAACAAACTTCTTGTTAACTATAGACACATTTTCTCACTAATTTAACTGAAACAACTTGCAGGCATGAAATATAAGCAGGAGTGTTTTGCAGGTTAAGGCTTGGGGGATTTTTCGGGGCACGAACCAAGGCAGTCAATGGGAGGCTCCAACAAACTAATGGATTCTAGAGGTCAGGTAAATTAATGTAAAGGTACATGTTGAAAAAGGATCTTGAAATTGTGTGTGATAACTGACATTAGTACAAGTTTGAAACCCAGTGTCTCATGAGGGTGGAAAAAAATAACTTGTCTGACTGCTAGATGGTCCTTGTGGGGAAAAAAAAAAGTGTATTTTTCTACTCAACGTGTCTCTTGTCTCTCATTCCACCAGTGTGCGAAGAGACTGCTTTTATAACAAGAATTTTTTAATATTGCCAGGGGCTTGTCAGACTTCTATACTTACTGATTTATTTTTACAAATTGGGTCTCATTTTTAAGCAGATCTTGGTGAATTAAATTGTACAACAATATTTTGTGTCTATTTTGAGATCCTGTGAAAAGCAAAAATGAATTCTGTTAAAAATGTGAATAAAGGTTATTGAAATTTCAGTTTTAGTAATTTCAGCTACAATTAAAATAATTAGTCTACAATTTACTTAATGAAAATATTTAACAGAGATGCTAAAAGAACATACCAAATTAAAAGGTACAGATTTTAGGATTAATAAGGCTTTCAGTCAGGATCTCAATGGACCTTTCAGTCTCACTATTTTTTCAATAAGCATATTATACAGAACTGCCAGACTTCTGTGCCTTTTCCACCTCAAATATTAGGATTCTTTAGAAGCTGACGAAAATCTCTACAGGTAAAATGTATGTGTAGAAAATTTGCTCTTGATAGTGTCAGTGAAATATTCTTCCCTATAGTACATCATTCTCTAGTACTTTTCCAGTTTACTGGTAAAATAAGCCTATAAAATAACTTAATTATTTAAACAAGAAAATGCATCTTGGTGCTCAGAAATTTTTTTCTTATTGTTATGAGTTGGCTTTTTTTTTTTTTTTTTTTTTTTTTTGTGTGTGTGTGTGTGTGTGGCACTAAGTTTTGTCTGCCAAATGCAATGAGGTATATAATGTTCAGATTCTAAATGATCACTTCCAAAATGACTTAGGAGTGTATAGTTTGGTAGGATGGAGACATGGCCAGCAGAGCATTGTGCCAGTTCAGGGTGGTGGTAGTAACACAGCTCTTCTGGCCACTACCATTATATGCTGCTGCATAGTAGGTGAAGAAGTTGTTTGTGTATTTGTTGGGGGCGGTTGTTTGTTTATTTGTTTGGATTGTGTGTTTTTGTTGGTTTTTGTTTGGTTTTGTTGTTGTTGGTTTTGTTTGTTTATGGTTTTGTTTTGTGTGTTTGGCTCTTTTTTTGTTATCTTTTTTTTTTTTTTTTTAAAGTGCAGGTGAATGTGCCTTGGGTCCCTGGCCATGCCTCCTCTCCTCTCCTCTCCTTGCTGCAGGTGGAAATAACCTGCCCAACAGTTTCTCATCCACCTAATGAGTCCCTCTAGTGGTGTCATCCTGAACACTTTCCTCCTATGTTCCCAAATTATTGAGGAGTAAATGCAAATCAAACCCAACAAATATTTCAATGCAAACTGTCATTAGTGAAAATACTATAACTTTGTGAAATGCAGATGTGTTTGGTCTAATTGGCATCACGCTTGTGGAAAATCATGTACCAGGGTAATTACAGTGCCCACCGTTTAACTGGAGTTGGAACTGTTTTCAGTGACAGCTGAGCAAGGTCCCCAATTTTCATGCAAACATGAAACAAGCTAAAAATACTAACACTTTTTCACGATGTAAACTGTTCTTCTTAGCTATTCTCAAAGATATATTTTAGGAAATTTATTTTGAGCAAATTAATTATATTTTTATGGTGACCTTGTGAGGGACAACTTCAGTATTATCAGTGTGCATACAGCAACTGGGGAGTTCAAGTTGGGGCATAGTGTTCACAAATAGACCTGAGAAAATACATGATGTTTCTGCTTTCTTGAAACCATAAAACACTGGGAAGGAAATAACAGTAAAAGGTTGGAAGTGAAAAGGAAACTGCTGAAAGTTAAATTAAAGAACTGAGAAATGCAGGGATGGTCTTTGAAGCAAACCCCTCTGCATGTGAAATGCTCAATACAGCATTGTTTTACTTTCAGTTCTAATTCTTAGGGGATTTGTTGGGGTATTTATTGAAGGTGCGGGTTTTTTTGTGTGTGTGTGTGCGTTTTGGGTTGTTTTCTTTTTAGCAGTGTAGTTAAAAAAAGAGGAGAAACCACATTTATTTTTAGGGACTTCAGTGTTCAGGGCAATCAGTAGATCTGCAAAATGTTTCAGTTGACTCTGAACATCTGAGTGTTGAAACACAGGGTACAAATGGGGCCCAAATCAAGCAGTGACCTAAAGGACAGGGAACAAATTATGACCAAGTACAGGCTGTCCTGGCTGTCTGTGTGTCCAGAGCACCCTCAACGCTGCCACACATGCTGATAGGAAAGGGACTATCACTTACAGCCCAGTAAATCCACAACTGGTTGAAAGGGGTGTGCCAGCAGAGCATAGCACTGCTGCCACAGCAGTTAGGGATGTCCTGAAAGTGCAGTGAATGCAAATGGTGTAACTACAGGTAAATAGGGGTAATTAGATTTTGTTCAGTTCCCATTTGAGACAGACACTGTCTATCTATTCCTCACTACTTCATCTGGATCCCTGGGCACCTGAGTTAATGTGCTTTATTTCCCGTTTCCCACATTACCAGGGAGCCACTGGGTGACACCACCTGGTATTTCTCTTTGGTTAGGCACTTATTTGACCAAAATTCAGCTTTATCTGGGAACACATTAACTGTTAGGAATCGAGAGATTCATGCAGAGAAATCAAATTAATTTCCTTTCTTTCACCAGGTTGTCAGTCAAAGTATGAGAAGGAAAATGGTGTAATTTTTCTTTTTTTTTTTTTTCTTAATACCTTGAGGTTAGAGGAGATTAAGTACTGTAAGGCTACACTCTCATGCAATGCTGTGTAGAGATACCTCACCAAAGTCCAATGACTGACAGGTTAGTGAAACTGCATGTGGTCCTTCCCTGGTCCTTGAAGAAGCTGAGCTGAGTTAGCCTCGTGAAGCTGCTCTGCTGCTTTTGGGCTGGAAATTCCATTTCCATACAGAGTTCAGAGCCAACACAGCTCTTCCTACTGGGTTCTGTACTGTGGGCTGCAAAGTGCTTGGGCACACAGCAAAACAGTCTGTTCCTCTACCCTGGGATATTGTTCTTAAGAGACGTAATGGATGGAATCTTCAAGGGCACCAGCTTAAACCTATTGTTAAAGTCAATAACAGGGAAACACAAACTGCAAAGTTTCCTGTAATAAATCTAAATGTTAACTTGGTGCAAAGGGGCTTATCAACACCTGCTTTGATAGAATTACAGGTGCTTTGGGTATCACAGTTTTGCATTTCTTAGTGGAGTGTTTGAATGTTGAAAGTGTCATCCAAGATTTATTTAAATTTCCTTGAGTTTGACTTTTAATAGATCATTTTTTAATCATCTCTTGCATTCAAGAGAAACAGACTATATTTGGGAAGCTTTGGAAGGCAAATGGGCTAGAATAAAAACAAAAATAAGATGCGGTATCACAAATTATTCTTTTTATTTGAAAACATAAAGCAGAGAACCATGACTGCCTAATATTTGTGTTTATGCCTCTGCATGCAGAAGTGTGCTGACCAGGGAAGAAAGGTTTGGGCTCTGGAATCAATACTGAGCACTGAAGTAGCTTTTAGATGCTCAGCTCCTGCTGTGCTTGGTCTAATTTGCAGTTTGTTGAAATCCCATTTTAAATGCTGCTGGAGGAGTCTGCTTTATCTCAGCAAGAAATCTAGGGAAGTTGGTAGTTGACAATAATGGATCATCAGGAAATAAATGTGCGAATAATGTATGCAGGGAAACTTCAGCCATGAAACTTGATTTGGAGGAGGGCAAGCCCACATCGCTGCTCATTTTTTACTGATAGAAACAAAATCATCCAACCAGTATGGGGAATGATTTGGTATAATGGTTACATTTGGGTCTTTTGGCTGAAATCCCAGAAAGACCTACATTATTCATTTAAACTGGCTGACAAAGATAAACATTTGTGCTTGAGCTTTCAGAAGAAGCGGTCATTTGGGATAAAGTCCTGCCACTCCTGAACTCTCCCCCACACACTGGGTTTCACCTTTTGCAGCATTTTGAGGTGGGTCTTCAAAGCCAGCCCAGTTGAGCTGTATATGCTCTGTCTAACTATAAAACATTCCTAGTCCCTGCCAAAAAAGCACAGCAGTTACAGTGTGTTCCTTTGGCAAACTGATGCTTGCAGCAAAGACATGTGAATATTGGGCAGGAATCCCAGAGGGTGAGAAATAACCCTGGCCCTTTGGCAAAGAGAAAAGATAGCCCTGTTTTATAGGGAGCAGGCAAAGACCAGGGTAACTTTTCAGCCAGTGAAATGGAGAAATGAAACTCAGAATTTAAAAAATTCATGCAGCCTGGCTCCATTCATTGCTATAGCAATCATTCCCTCTGAAAGTGGTGCAAAGAAATGTTTCATATGATAATGCACATTTAAAATGCAATACCTCTAGCAAAAATCTTCTGATCTGTGAAGTCCTTTAATAACATTAATAAGGTTCTTTGCCTTCCTGAAGGAGTTCTCAAGTATCTGGGAATGAATTTAGCAACTCCTACCTTGAAGTTACAGGTGAGAATCTAGATGCATGAGTGCTTAAACAATACAAGTTTTAAGAATAGATTGTACTTTGATACAAGTGAGTCCTCTGCCTTCTTTTACTTCTTCAGATTTCCAAAACCCCAGAGCAATTAGAGATGCAAATGCAACTAAAAAGTCTTTGTCTGTCATTTGGGTGTTATTTCCCTTTCATGGTTTTGAAAGTCATAGAATAACACAATCACAGAATCATTAAGGTTGGAAAAGACCTCCAAGATCATCAAGTCCAACTGTCTACCTAACATTATCATGACCACTAAACCATGTCCTGAAGTGACATGTTTTTTGAACAGCTCCAGGGATAGTGACTCCACCATCTCCCTGGGCAGCCTGTTCCAATGCCTCACCCCTCTTTTGGGATAGAAATTTTTCCTAATGTCTAATCTATTTTTTTTTACCTCCCCTGGCTCTGCTTAGGCCCATTACCTCTTGTCCACTTCATACTGAAGTGTTAAGGTAGGAGAAACATTTCTAAGAGACTCATCTCAGTCAGAGTTGTTATATGTTAGCAGCAGGGTATAAAACAGTGTTTTCCTGAAATACATATTTTTTTACTATCTGCAGGGAGCAACTACCATCTTGCAATAGCCAATGTCTTATCCGTCTTCTCTATTTCTCTATAAAGAGAGGATGTAAGAGCTCTTTCCTACCTTGTGAGAGCACTGGGGAGGTTACAAGCTATGAGGTCCTTGTATATGGCACAGACTGAGGATGAATAGCAGGGGCTCTATTGGAATATCTCCCCCTAATCCATCCAGAAAGAGACCCTGCAGGGCCAGAGACGGCTGCCTGCCTCTCCTCTGCTTCTGCAAGTTTGTAATCTGTCTACACATTAAATTTTTATTCTTATACGCACCAGAAAAACACAGTCCAAGGAATCAGCAGGTTATTTGGCTTTTAAGTACTTTTTTGTACTATTCACTGAGGTGTTAACCATACCTTCTGTATTTACATGCCTGGCAACTAGCAATATTGTTTTAATAAATTACTTTTAATTAGGAGACTACTTTGTAAAAGGAAAAACATGAAGCAGCTCTGTTATATCCTGCTTTTTTAGTGCTACCCTGCTTTTTCTAAAGTAATTAAATAGAAACTGAGAAAGCATTTAATTTTAAAGCACATTAATTTGTCTTAAGACTACAGTATCTTTACCACTGCACCTACTTCAGATGAACAAATTATAAATTCTGTTCTGCTCATCCCAGATGGAGCTTGTTTTAGATTTAGGTAGTTTTTGCCTATTAATATGTGAATGTGATTTGAATTTTGCTGTAAGGGGAAAAAGCTAGGGCTTTTACCTCCTGCACGGAACACAATAGGAAAAATAAATGGTTTTCATTTATGTGGCCAAACTAAAAGAGAATTGGGAGTATAATTCACTTTGGTTTAAAACTAAAAGTGGGGGGGTATTCATGTTTTTGGTTTTTTCCACATGGGGAAAAATGTCAAGTAAAGTGGCCAAGTTTATTTCCCCTGAAAAAGATGCTTTGATTTATTTTGAGGAAATTAATGTTATTTTTTCAATAAAACTACATGTTAGAAACATTTTAAAAGTAAGTGTTGAAAAGGTATTTGAGTTTTTCCCTGAATTTTCCTTTGAGCTGAAACTAATTGCTTAATCTAATCCAAATGTTTAAACTGTTTCATTCCTCTTGACTCAGGTTTTCTCAGGGAAGGAGCTGTCTGGGGAAAGCCTTCCTGTATCCCCAGTATGGTCAATTCTGAGGGGAAATGCACATGTGGGAGTTGCCAGAAAGGACCATATGTAGCCTCAGGGCATGGCACCGTGTGCAGGATCCCACGACACAGGGGACCTGGGGGGAGAAATCTGGAAGCAGGGAGGTGGTTTTCTTGAAGTCATTAAGATCTAATGTTATAGGATAGGATATTCTATAGAATATTATAGGATATTATATATAATAAAAGAACCCCAATAATAGTAGGATAATTCCTATAATATAGGATGTAATAATAATAGGACTGTTCCTATAATATATGTTATGTTATAATATAGGATATCTGATATCAGGATGCTCTCATTCTGGGCAACGCAAAGCTATGGATTGCAGTGTAATGAAATAACTATTTGCAGGCCTCTGGTACCTTGTCATCATCTCTGTCTCTTCCCTGTCAGTACTAGGATTTTCAAGGAGTACAGAAAGAGAAAGAGAGTGCAACATCTGAATCCACTCAGCTTAGGCACAGGGATATGATCTAGCCAGAAAGAGCAAAGCTAATGGCCACCTGTACCCATCTGCATGTTCAAATGCCCAGGCTTTCACCTACATGAGTCACTGACTTTTTCAAACTTCAGACTGAAGAAAACTACAGTTTGTTAAATTCAGTTTCTTGAATGAGGGAAATATTCTTCCTAAATGGGCAAAATGTATGTTGCAACATTATCAGGGAAGGGATTTTATGAAGTGAGGATGGGAAAGGAGGTAGCAGAAAAATTGTCAGCTGAGAACGTAAATGTATTATGTATTATCTGTCTTTTGTCAGAATAGGCAACATCATGCAAAGGTCTCTTCCCTGCACTGCTTGTCAGTCCTCAGAGTGAAAGCCCACCAGTGGCTGTATGATTGGCAAGTCTGGAGAGGGCATTCTAGCTGGAAGTGGCTATCGCTCTCAGTCATGGATGGGATCATTATCCAGTGCAGTCTCGGGTAGACTTTCTACTGACTGCAAAATCGCTTAAAGATGAGAGAGTAAAGTGTAAGCTTGAAAATCCATTTTAATAAATAGCTGCACTAAGCCTTTCAGTAATGGAAAGCACAGGCTGCATTCACTGATGTCCATCACTGGCTTGGGATCCATAGCAGCTCCTAGCAACATCTGCTACAGCAGAATCCCTCAGAAACAGCTTGTGATGTTGTAGCTATATCAAGTGACATCCAATGACATCTTGAGGTTGTGGGGCTGAACATGGCTGCAGGGAAAAGAGAGGGACTCTGGTTCAGTGCATACCCAGAACAGATCTATAGCCATGGCTCCTAGAGCATCTTCTCATATCCCTGAGTGATGCAAGCCTTGAGTGTGACAAGCCTCTTCCTTTCATTGAAGGGCTTTCACCATAAGGTGTAACTTGCACCTGTAAGCCAAGGGAAGGGAGTCTCAAACCCTGTACATTATTCTTTAGCAGTAAGACCTCAACAAAAGCCATGGGATTTACACACCTTGCACCCCAAATTGCTCTCAAGCTCATGATCACCACTGATCAGGGATATCTTTAGGGAAGCCCCCAGCCATCATTTGTATACACAAGCAGTCTTGGCAGTTCTTCCCAAGTTTTTTGGTGGTTCACTACAACAGCAGGAAAAACCAGATGGGCTGTTTGTGGACTGCATGTAATGCTCCTAATCTCTGCTAGAAATGGGAATATTGGATGAGCTGCTTAAAACAGATGTAGAAATACTTTCACTTAAGTATGTAGTCAGTTCTCATAAGTATGGTATACGTTGTTCGTATTTCAAGCCATTCAATGCATCAGTACAATGAATGGAATTTAGATGGGTAATGAAAAGTAAGTCCTGTATTCTACCTTAAACTAGCACATAATTTTACCCATCAACAGCCTGAAATACAGAAGGTTGTTTCTGAAATTCCTGGCTCTAGATTTACCAAGGTACTTATGAAAATGTACTTAACTGCCAGTGAGTCAGCATTCAGAGGTCTGAAACTCATTTCCAGGAATTATGTGATTTACAAGGCTTGACTTTCAAATCTGGCAACTGACATAGCAAGAGAAAGAATAAAAAAACTTTCAATACAAACCCTACATGCCTTTCAAATGCAAACCACAGTAACAAAACAGTCAGTCTCTTGAGACATTTCTGCACCTGTCATTTAAAATCAGAGGGTAGTGGAGAAATACTCAATCTCAGTCATTTTCTCTTTGGGGCACAGTTTCTTCACTGGTATCGAGCCCAAAGATCTTGCTGAACCGGAAAAAGAAAACATTCTTTAAATTTAACAATACAAATGAAGACAATTCCTTTTCTTCTGAATCTGCTATCTTTCTATATCTGCTTCAGGCTGAGTGGAGGTAACAGGCTACTGGCAGCAAAAGTTTCAGTATTATAATTTAACGTTGATATTCCAGTGGACCCCAGGAGCACTTTGCTCAGGCCCATTTCCAAAGATGAGTTCCAAACAATGCCAGTGCTATTCAGGAAGTGAGAAAAGGCCCTGTTTAGTGAATGAGATGGATAATACATTTAGAGTGTTAAGACAAGGGAAGTGACCCTTCCGATGTGCCTCCCAGCCACTAAGCAGGATTCACTGGTAGCAATCTCTGAGGGATAATAATTTTTCCTCCTGGCAGTACCTTTTCAGCTGACTGTGGGCTCTTGGAAAAAAAAGCTGCTGTTCTGTCTCATTTCCTGGCTCTGTGTCCTACTTCTTAGACATATATTTTTCCTTTTTATTAGGGGATGTTATGCTAAAGGTGTAGTTTGTACTTCTAGGAGACAAAGCAGTAGTAGAGTTATTAAATATGCAGGAGATGCAACCTTCTGAGACCCCATGACTGGAAGGGGAATCGATGGTCCAGACTGAAAGACATGGCAAGGCAGAGGCTCGTGGCTGTATTTAGCTGGAAGGCAGAGCATTCACCCCTTGCACCAGCACCTTGGCTAACTTAGTAATGATGTTCCCCTTTGTGTGGTATGTTTTTAATTGAAGTGTGGCACATTACAGCAAAGAGCTAACCACATTTGTGGTAAGCATTGAAAAAAATGTTTTTTAAGAGTACCATTTAGTACTTTTACTTGGCATCTGATTTGTGTTTTCCTGCAGAATTTACCATCCTCTTTGCTGTGATTGGTAAGGACCAAACCACTGAGGAATAAGAAAATATGTAGAAAAATATTAGTAGCTAATATATATTTTTTCCTCTTGCTTATGGAAAAAAAAAAAAGAGTTACTTGGCAAATTCCCAGTGTCATACAGTCTGCAGTATCTTTGCTATCATTCCATTTTCAGATCTGGTTATGCCATGGGAACAAGATGGCTTTATCTTGTAAAAGCAGATGATGTCTGCAAGTTTGTGGATACAGGTAAAGCACCCATCACAGAATCACAGAATGACTTCGTTTGGGAGAGAACTTCAAGATCATCTAGTCTAACCTTTGACCCAACACCGCAAGCTCACATAGAAGTGCTGGAGCATGTCCAGAAAAGGGCAATGAGGCTTGTGAAGGGCCTAGAGCACAAGTCCTGTGAGGAGTGGCTGAGGGAGCTGGGGTTGTTTAGTCTGGAGAAGAGGAGGCTGAGGGGAGACCTTATGACTCTCTACAACTACCTGAAAGGAGGTTGGAGCGAGGAGGAGGACAGCCTCTTCTCCTTGGTGACATATGACAGGACCAGAAGGAATGGATGCAAGCTGTGCCAGGGGAGGTTTAGTCTGGATATTCTGAAACATTTATTCACTGAAAGGGTTATCAAACATTGAAATGGTCTGCACAGGGCAGTGGTGGAGTTGCCATCCCTGGAAGCATTACATGGTGTGTGGAACTGGTGCTTAGTTAAACTATAGTTTAGTTATGAGCTTGCAGTGTTGGGTCGAAGGTTAGACTAGACGATCTTGAAGGTCATGATTATATGGAAAGTTTATCAGATTTTACTTACTTGTGTAGTAGTTTAGGCTGGTATTTGTGATTTGTCCGAACCTGAAAAATTGCCTGAAAATAGATGTTCTGTTCATGTCTTTGACAGAATTCTAAGGTTTGCAGTGGGAAAGAGGCCATTCTTGCTATAAGCTCTCTATTCTGTGGTTCCATCATGTTCATAATTTGCCATGCCTGAGTAAGGTATAAGAACATAAAAAATAATTTGGGTCAACTTGCTTGTGTTTTATCAGAACAGGAGAGTTATTTTTCAAGGTTGATGCCAGGCCATTAAATAAAGAGGAATAAGTTTAGTGCTTTAGTAATATGCAATTGGGGATTTTCTTTCAAGCTGCAATGTCCCAAATGTTTTTGTTCCATCTGGAAGCCAACAGGTGACCTGTGTAGGTTTTTCTGAAAACAGATGTTATAAGACTCTTTAAGTGTTTTATGGATGGAACACGTACCTCCCTCCAATTCATGCATTCTCAAAGCAGCAAAGTTGTCTTTTAAAGTAGGAACATCCTAACTAAGGTAAAATGAGTTTAGAAACATTATGTCACAATGAGTGTTAGAAACCTTTAGAAATAAGTGCTAGTCTATGGGAATCAACGTGCCACCGGCCAGGTCTGATAGCACTCTTCATTTGGTCTTTGTCCAAAGCAAACCAGTATTCCCTTCATCATCATTTTGTATTATGTGACTTCTAGGTCTATTCCTGAGATAAGAAGAAAAGAAAAATGTATTTGAAATGAAGGAATATTAAAAATTACTTTATCCAAACTCAATGTACAGATGGGTGTTAGGTATGAAGGATCCTTATTTTTCCACACTAGTTTTGTGATCCTCAGCTTAGATCTCAACATTATACTGTAAAGAGTGGGCTTCTTAGAAACAGCAGAATGAAATGCCATATATATATATATAAAAACCAACCAACCAAACAAAAAATCCCAAAAAAAACCAAACCAAACCAAACCAACCAAACAAACAAAAACCCACAGAAAAACACAGAAAAAATATTATCTCTCTGAAGAATATTGCACTGGAAATACGACAAAATATGCAAAGAAAATACCTTTGTGTGTAAGTAGGTAATTGTACACACATAAGTAATGTAAGATCTTTGTTGCATATAAGACAATAATGTTCTTGGAATCCTGCATAACCAAATTAAAATCAATGACAAAAACACAGCCTGCTACATCAGGTGTATTTACAGAGTTGTAAGAAAGCTTGATATTTCAATAGACATTACATATACTGTTGATAAAGCACTTGAAAAAGGCAGCTATAAATTATTTCTTATCACAGCCTAAATAGACCATTTACAATTTATCTAGAGAAGAGAGCTTCAGCAGTTTTCTTAGATGTGATTACTGAGTTCAAAGATGAAAACATTTTAACCAGGAAACCTTTCTATCTACTTTTGCTTTGGTGAAGGTTACTTGTGTTCTTATTAAATCATCTATTAGTAATCAAGTGAGGAAAGATAGTAAATGTGTTGGATATTAAAATGGAAATCATTACAGAAGGTTCCTGTCTTACTTGTGTTTTGCAGGCTGTAGAATTTGGCTTTAACACTGCACCAAGCCAGGAGAGACTTGCCTTTACAAGTCCATCTGACTTCACTGAACTCTGTGTAGGCAGCCACTGAGCCACACATCTTCAATCCTGGTAGGATTCACTCCCAGACATGAAGAAAAAAAGTGGAAATCTGAGGTGTTAACTGCTCCAACAGGAACTGGCTCTGGAACAAAGCAGTGTCACTGTGATTCTCCATACTGCCATTGCTCCTGGGCTGGGAGGAGAGGTGCAGTTTCACTGTTTGCTCCTTCTTTCTTTTTGTTTCAGAATTTTTCCAGTAAGATATTGAGCCATCTTCTCACTTAAAAAGGGCCCCAGTAAATTACCAATATTTGTAAATCATGGTCCAAAAAGATACACAGCACCCTTTTGGTTTAGGTAAATTTTATTTTAATACTGGATATTTTGTTGTAGCTTAGCCTTTTTTTTTCCAGTTTGTCTATCTAATGCATAAATAACCTCCCGTGGTGAAGCAGCAGCCTCACTAGCAATGGATCATATGGAATACCAATGTAACACCAGTACAAATGATTATATATTTTAGCAATTTTGAAGGGCTGTTTGTCTTTCATCTTTTGTAGTAAAATCATGGGAATTACTGTTAAAACAAGTCATCTGAATTTGTCTTGCAATGGGAATAATAGCTATCAACCAGATGCTCTGCACACCAGAGGAACCAGCACAAAAGGTACAACAGCTTGAAGTACCAACTCTATTCTTAAATCTGAGGCAAACCACTACAGTTACAAAGTGCTGGGGAAAAAAAAAAAAAAAAAAAAAAAAAAAGCTTTTTTGTAAAAAATATTACAAAAATCCACTAAATAATTGTGCTAAATGAGTTCCTGATGTCAAAAAGTGAAAAATAAAAAGAAAACACCTCCCAGCCCTTGAAATGCAGCTTATTGTGACTGTCCCAATTGTCTCTCACAAATGTTATGATCCCATTTCTCATTATTAATGCTCACTGTGGTTCTCAGGAGAGCAGTGAACAACATGCAATTTTGGAACTGTTATCATCGAGGGCATACGTCGTTTAATTATTAAAACAAAGCTGCTGTGTAGCACACTCTAAATGCCACTGCTGACACTTAGCAACCAATGTGATTTGCATTCCTTTTAATAAATTGGGTATTTAATTACATTATAAATGTAACCTCTAATTGAAGCACCTTCTCCCAGTGGGCATAACTCCATGATGATTTCTCATGAGCTACCTAGAAGTAGATGCATGCTGCTGCAGGAGTGGGTATCTCACTAATAAGCTCTTAAACACCATTCTTGAGGTTTTTTGCAACTTAATGGAACTTCCCCCAGGATATCTCTTAAGAGAATATTTGTTCTGCTGTAGTGTGTTGTCTTTTGCTCTTGTCCTCCACATGTGGCCATTTGTGTGTCTGCACTTTTCTCATTGATAGCTTTTATTTTGCATGCCTGGATACCCACTGGTATCTATGCAGTACATAAAGGTGGATGCAAGTCCCCATTCAAGGATATTTCATGGCAATGGTGATACTCTTTTGTTCTAAACCGATTTAGCTGTCTAGATACAGCTCAACTCTTTTTTTTTTATACTAAAGCTATTAAGTGACCTCTGATACCTTAGTTTCCTCTGTGTCGTAACTCATGGACCCAATTTAGAAGAGCAGTTTCCTGATGAGGATGTTGGATAAAACTTCATCATATACTGAAGTTCTGTATCATTCTGATTGTTAGATTTAACAGTTTTAAATATATGTATTTACCTTAGCCTCTTGGTGGTTGATTTGATTCATTCAAATAACACCTGCCCATATTTTTATCTCTAGAGAGTGTTGTGAAATTGGTGAAAACAGAGTATAAATCAACACATTTAACTAATGTTACTTTTTGATTGCAGTTCATTGAAGTGTTAGGCAGGATTAGATAAAAATGATGATAATTTCTGCTGTGTGGAGCAGCTTTACAGTTTCTTGCCCTGATTCACATTTCCAAGACTACCCTGGGACTTGCCCTCTGTGTTTGTGACCAGCTCTCCTGACAAATTCCATGGGGAGATGAAAATCTGGTGCTCAAATCTGAACAAAGCATACTCATGACAGTTAGGAATTTTGAGCCCATGTCTGTAAAAGCAATGCAATTCAGTGGCTAGAACAGTGATGGAGGCCCTGAGGACCAGAAAAAACATGTTAAGAATTATTCAGAGTTGAGGCAGTTTAAAAGGCTCACTTGGTAATTCTCAAATAGTCAGTGAATTCCAACATTAAAACCTGGAGTCCATGTACTATAGTAACTTACTCCTGTCAATAGACAGTACAAGGTACCAAAGGGAGGTCCCAGGAAATAAAAATGAAAAAAGACCATTTGTGGATTGCTTACAGTTCAGTTTCTTCCCAACTCCATTAGAAATTTTTCCTTTTCTAATTCTTATTTAAACTCTCACTTCATTACTAGTCTAAGTTTTCTGTATGCATTTGAACTGTGGTCTTAGTTCTACCTAACACTGGCTAAATACATAATGATTGGGACATATTTCTTTGGCTTTAGTTTACTGTCTTTGACCACGCTTCTTCTGGTTCTCGTAGTAGGAGAAACGTGATCAGGCATTTGTCATCTAAAAAAGCCTTAAATTCAACACAATGTGCAGTTTCCAAGATTAGGACAGATAAGGTAAAGAGCTGAGTGACCTAAGAAAAATCTTATCTCTCAAAGAGAACTTGAACAAGGCCATGATGAAGAAGGGCAAATCATATAACCATTTCTGTATTCTGTAGACAACACAAGAACCTTCTAAGTTTCTCTGGGAGATATCCCGAAGATTAATTCACATATATAGCCAATAGATTGCAATATTCTACCTCCCCACCAAACCTCTCCTTTTAAAAGATGAAGCCTGAATTTCAAATATGAGATAAAGCAGCCCATTTAATTAGTTTAGGACTCTCCCATCTGTGGGTGGACAAATTCTATTTGTTACTCTGGAATACAACAGCTCCTTTTCACGTAAAGCTAAGAATGCAATGCAATTTATTTTTATTTCTACAAATTGTGTCGCTGAATACCTAGTTAAACTTGTTAGGAGAATACATGAAAAAGTACAGGAATACCATTTCTGGAGAAGAAACTGCACAAAAACAGCCTGGCTGCAAAATGTGTGTTTGTAAACACCGGATCACATTCTCAACTTCAGGCACTTCGTTTAGTAAGGATTTGGTCTATTGGTCTTCTTGCAGATACATATCAATGTACTCTTCCTTTTGTCTCAGAATGGTTGTCCCCAGTACCAAATGCAAAAAGGAGGACAGATGAAGTTTTTCTGTCTAAGAATTCTAAATGGAGCCTATGGTATTTTCAAAAATACTAAAGAGCAAACTGTGCATATGGTGCTGCCAAAAAGGGGCAGCTATTTTCATATGGGCAATCTCACTTCTTCACCTTTCTTAAGACATGGCATTATCTAAGGCCAGCTTTGCTGTGAATAAACAGAAGTTTTTGAGACTTTATCCCATTCCTGGTAACACACATTTTGTACTTTCAGCAGCATCAGGAATCACATCTGTAGCTACATTTGGAAGACAATTAAAAACAGAGGAACAAGAAGGATCACGTACTTTTGGTCAGGTTATTTTATTGTAGTTTAGGATTTTGCATTCCTGAGGTTGAGGGTTATACCCTTGAGGTATATAGCCTTGAGGTGACCAGTAGCAGCCTCTGAACTTCAGGGTTATAAAGGTGGTTTTGCTAGGGATGTGGGCAGAAGCTGCAGGGCTGTGGAGGAGCACAGTAAAATCTTGCTCACTCATCTGCTACTACTAATTGAGGTTTTCTTGGTCAAATAACCACACTGAAGCTGCTGAAGGGTGGTGACAGGCTTCAATAATGAAGGGCTTGCTTTTTGGGTGTGTCTACTATACAGTCTGGTAATTCTCAAGAAGTTTGTGTTGGCTTTTTCTTGGTGATTCCTATGGCCATTTAGTGGAAAGCAAATCTCTCCCCCTCTGCATCATGACACTGTGCCAGCATTGTAGGTGTTTCTACTCTTAGCACACTTTTTTGTCTGTCAGATATTGCATATCTCTGGCTAGCCAAATGAAGTTTTCTGTTAAATCCTTAAGCTGTTAGAGAATAACACTACAGAATTCAGCACAGCTGTGGGGTCATAGTGTGACATGCATTTGAAAGATAGACATGAACAGCAAGGTAGGAAGCTCCTGATCTGCTGGGAAAAATGAACAGTCTATACAACATCTGTGGTGGGAAAGGAGAAACTATCACCTAATGCTGGGCGTGGGAAGCTCAAGGATATTCATGATACTTCAGACTACTGGCAGGATGCCTTCTCCCAGCTGATCTCTGCCTAAGGCGGGCAGCAGGGGTGCCTTGTGTTTTATGTGGGGTAAAAAAAAAAACAGGCTAAATCATCATGCTCTGTTTGACTCCCTACAGCTTTGCTCCATGTGCTTTTTGCTACACAACATATGGTTTTATTATGAGACTCACCTTCAGCTTGGGAAGTACTTTTTCACTGCCTGGGACTTCTTTCAGTCCCTCCTGCCATCTGTAACTGTGGAAGTTAAAGTCGTGTTGGTCTGGAGTATGTTCAGCATTAGTTGGAAAAACCTCAGAGATGAAGATGGCCAAGCTATTTTATTAGTAAAAGCCAAAGTGAATGTTCATATGGGAGGGATTAGTTACTTCCTTGCAGAGCAGTCACAGTGGTTTCTTCATGATTTTTTTTTTTTACATAAAAAATAATAATCTTCAAAGTTGTGTAACTCATGTTACACCTGATTTCAGTAAAGACTAATTGAATGTACTGTGCCTTTCCTAAAGCAGTTTTGATTGACTTGTCTTTGTTCTCCACTTCAATCAAGGCATTTACTTGTGCTAAGTAATTTATTTGTGTTAATGAACATCTATTGACTCATCCGTCCTATTGCACTGAAATTTGAGGTTTGTTGCAAATCAGGCATGGTTTAGCATACCAACAAAATAAAAGCATTTGGGGAATGTGGGTTGGTTATATGCCTACCATAAATAAAGGCACTTAGGAAATTGAAAGCACTGACTTTAGGCTGCTGGTTAGAGGAAAGCCCTTGTTTTCAGCCTGAGATGTGTCTCAGCTGTGTTTGTGGCACCGGCTATTTACAGCCATTTATACTCATATACAGATTTATAAATAGTTTACAGAAATATTGCTGCAGTTGAACAAAGCAATCTTTATTTTTTCCAGCAGTGATGGGAAGTTGGGGAAGTTGTTGATAAAATGTCACAGGCAAGGAGCAAAGGTAAAACAGCTCTACATGGAGCAGGTTGTCATGCATCTATGAGGAGATGGACATAGGATAATCCAGCCAGAATGTGGCTTTTCATTGCCCTTGAGGATCTGTGAGACCAGGGCAGCAGGACAACAACCTCTCCTTGACTCAGGAGGTCAGAAGAAGGACAACAGAGGTGTGGTTTGGATGTCCTGAGGGGGGAAAATTTTTGTTGTGACTGTTCTCAGTCAGAGGAGCTTCCTCAAGGTCCCTGCCACTGACAGAAGAGCATTTGACTATAGATGAGGCAAAATACCCAAGATGGGTATGAAAAGTGTGAGCTTTCCACCCCTGATGAGGAGCATCATCAGCTGCCTCTTCTCCCATCTGCCTTTCTGCCAGCCACTCAGAGGCTCGGCTCTGATCACTGCTTATTTTGCCTCAGTCCTTCTTTTTGTCACCCTAGAAACACCTCCCTCTGCACTAAGCTAGCTGGTCTCACAAGGGTGACAGCTTGGAGGGCTGCAAGAGAGCTTGTCAGGCTCTTAATTTCTTTTCCCCCTCCCTCAGATACCAAGTGATAGGTAAACTAACTGTTCTTGCATGTTGAGCCAATGCAGACATGGATCTTGTGCAGTTGGTGAGAGTGAAACAAAAATTACTGCTCTCCATTTCCATTTGTGTTGGTCATTTTTGACCTGTTTTGCCAACATGTCTCGATGCACCCTTGCTCTTGGTAGATGTCCACAGTGATCAGATGGAGTCGGTAGCTTGGTGCTGGGACCAACAGCTTGCCTGCAGGTGGTATGTTATGGTGAGCAGTTATACTGTACCCTTCCTACAAGTAAACTTTATGGTTGAAGAGTGAGAAAGACTTGGGGTAGGTGAAAAAGGTGAAAATGTGAATGGGAAGGAATGTAGGAGTTGCAAAAAGGCTAGAGGTTGGGACCTGCCCTTGGAGACAAGGGTTGTATTGGTTATTGCCTCCTGATGCTCAGCCATTCTGGCAGGGGAAATATGGTGTGAAAAGACAGATGGTGATCTCTGTCAGGATGTCAGGCTTGAGACAAACAGAAAACACTCAAATATGGGTGGGTTAGGATAAGACTTCCCTTCTTTCCATTCTCACCTTCAGCATGTGGGATACTAAGAGAAGAGGTTGAACATGAGTAGCAGTAGAAGCTTGGAAAGCCGTGCCAGGTGTATGGTAGACTTTAAAACCAACTGTTTACAACAAAGCCAAACAGTATGAACCAAATAATGCTTGCTAGCATCCTAGGCTCCAGGCAGGCCTCCAAGCTGGGTGGGAAGTAAGCTGGAAAATTACCAGGCTAATACAAAGTGCAGATGTGCTGACATGAACCTCAGCGCTTTACAGGGCAAAGAACTTATCAGTGTCTCAAAACAGGGGTACATGAAGTGCCTTATTTCACCAGCTACTACAAGAAGCTTCACTGTGCACACACTCACAGGAAGCAATTGATGGTTTCCTTTCACTGCAGCTGACCAGACCTTATGCATTTCAAAGCTCTCCACTTTGTGGCAAGATTGTGAAGTGAATTCTCTCCTCTGACCCTTCTTCCTGGGTTAACTGCCCAGTACAGGGAATCTTTTGCCCTTTCTAACATAGGGAGCCCTGCTTTGTGGTTTTGGTTCCTTGAAAAACTGATAAAAATACTTTATCAAGGTGGGTTTTCTCAGGTGGAAAGGGCATCTCTCTCTCTATCAGGTAGTCTGCTTAAATAGAGCATCATTGTGTGAATCTGCCTGGATGATTACTTGGGGATGTAAACCAGCGGCTTCTGTTTCCAAATTCCTATATATTTTGTGGAATTGCTTCCATCTGTGAGGCTTTAAAATAACAACAAATTTAAATGTTGTCATTTTACATTTATTTTGTCCAAATGTAAATGTTTAAGCTGTTAGGCAGCAGAGAGTCAGGCCCAGAATAAAACTTTTTACTTATCTGTTATTGAAGAAAATCCCCTGAGGAAATACAGTCATAATTTCATCTCTCTCTAAAATTTCCACTCTGCCTTTAATCATATTTCTTGCAATATTTCCTCCCTTTTCCCCAAAAGAGTAAGTCTTGGCTTTTTTTTTTCTTTTTTTTTTTTTTTTTTTTCCCCTCAGTGTCTTCAGTAGAAAAATTGGCAAAAGCATTGTGTTTGGATGAATCTGTTGCAGGGAAATAGTCAGTTACTACCTCTAGAAGTCAAGACATGCGAGGTTATCTTATGCATTCAGCTGGCAGAATTTCAAACATTTTACTAGGAGCTGAAGCATTTCAATCTACCCACTTTCTGGAAAGGTGGTTTTTTCCTTGCACTCTGCAAAGTGGGTGAATTCATTTCTAATTATGGAACAAATTAGAGGTTTTCTTGACTATTGATTAACTAACTTCAGAATCTGCTTCAGGGAGGTAAAGTGTGCTATCAGCACTTGAGGTTCAACAGTGTAATTAATAAATGTTTAGATTTGCCTGATTTTTGAAATCACCTCATTTGTTTGACTATTAGCTAATTGCTAAGATTTTGTTTGTGTAATTTCCATGGAGAAATTCTCAGAAGTTTACAAATAGTGCATTACTGAACGTTTTCTGTCTTTAGAAGCAGCTCAAAGGCTTTGACCTACCTGCTTTATACCTTAAAGTCTTGATTACCATTTGACTTTAATTGCCTTTATTGCCATATAGCCTTTGGGGACTGCTTTCATTTTATTGTTATATTAGAAGATATGGAAATGAGGGCTAAAACTATCCCACTTCAACTCCATACTTCAGAGTTTTGCCATATTTTTCATATGATGAAAAGTGAGTATAGTTTCATAAACTTGCAAATATAGCAAGGGGTCTGCTGTATACACATCCTGTGTATGTTAAAACCATTTGAGGATTAAATGAGTCTGTTCAGAGGTGCTGTGGGATTATTTTTTTATAGCTTTCTGCTCAGAGAACCACGCACAAGTAAATGGGAGTTGTTAGTGATGTTTGAAAAGATGAGAATTGTTACCCATGTGTTGGTAGCTACTTGCACAGGTGTGAATCCCAACCACTTTTATCATACATAAATACTTTCTATTTAAAATTACCTGAAGTTTATTTATCCACATAATATCTATTAGTATTTACTGGTTCTCTAGATGAAGACAGGGTTGTTTCCTAATTAAAATATAGAGATAACTTTTATCTGTAGAAATACAATAGATTATTATAAGCTTATGCTTGTGTCATTAGATCTTCACATTGGAGGAAATATAGTTGTGGTATTCATAGTGGTAGTAAACACAACCAGGGCATATATGTAATATAAAGTGGGCAGGCTGTTTTGGAAAAATAATTATTATGTAAATTTTGCCATTAGTTGAAGTGGTATGATTTTTTCAGCTTGAAAATATCTGGAGCTAAATTACTACAACAGTGAAGCCTCATTTCACTTACACAGGTGGCTGGGAAGCAGTTGGATCATGGATTGATATGGAGAAGTTAATCTTCTAGAACAGGAGTAGTTTCTGTCACTGACTTCAAAAAAAAAAAGAGATCTGTATCATCAGTGGTCTGTTGGAGATTGCCATCAAATGACACATGCTTGAGAAGTTCAATCTAATATCAGTGCTTGGCTACTGCAAACTTTTAATCAGAGGCATAATTATAGCTTCACCACAGGCAGAAGAAAATCTGAGCTCTGAACTTGCATTGCATGTATTTGTATACATCTCATGCACCTCCTAGTTTTTGTCAATGGAGATATGGTGTTGGAGGTACAGTGGAGAACCAGTGGGTTGAAAAGTTGAAAAACATTAACTTCCAGCACATCTTCAAATGCCTCTTCCTAGGTATGTTGAATATACGGATCCTGGACCTAAAAGGAAGATATAGATTGAAACTCCTTCAAGAATCATTAAACAAAAGTTACCTTCACCTTTATCAAAGTAAAAATCTTCTCCATGAAGCCATTGGATTAAATACATGTCACAGAATCAGAGGCTGGAATTTTGAGAGGTTTTTTAGGCCCCAAAACTAAATCTTCTCTATCAAGGAAAAATGTCAGATGCCCATAGGTCATCGGTAGTACATTAAAGTGCAAGGACAGTGACAAAATAAATGTATGCCTTTTAGATACAAAGTATGTTTGCATAGCTGTAAAAATCTGGCATGAAGATGGAAATACATTGAATTTTAATAGGAAATCAGATCTGAAAAAACATTATTTATTACCAGGTTGCTCTTGAAAAGACTGATTACGATGACTGGTAGGAGTCCCTGCAATGAACCCCTTGCTCAGGCTGGCAAGCATTTGGTCACAAGAATAGCTGCAATGATTTCACTGTACTGGCTTTCTCCCCAGTGCAAAGCAAGTGCAAAGCTGGTCCAAATCTTTATTTATAAATCAATGTGCAGGTCAGCAATATCTTCTCTGAGGACTGGCAGATGATAAGATTAAGAGTTTATCTGTAATTTTGTGCATGTGCTTTACCCCTGGTGAGGGAATATGAAAAGGCATCGAGCTCTGATGAGCTGTGCTGTGTTTAGCACAAGCTGAAAACTTGCATGTGAAAAGCTACCACAGCCCAGCTGACACATGGGGAGTCTTTAACCTTTTCTGGGCATGAAAGAGCATTTTTTTACAGGAAAATCCCATCTGCAGAAAGTGGGGAAATTTCAGGAGGCATTTTCAGAGTCTGGTACAATAAATAGCATCAGAGTGGGAGGATATCTGAGAAGTGTGCATGGGATGTAAAAATACATCTAGGAACCCAGGGAAATCCTTTCAAGAGCTATTGGAAAATAACAGAAGAAAGTCCAAGTGGTTCTGGGACATCACAATACTATTTTCTTGGTACCTGGGGGATGTGGCACTGTCTGAAAAATCTTATGTCTTCTTGCTGAAGGACAGAGCACAGCTGAGTCCATTGCTGTATGTTTCATCACGACATGACATGAGAAAATTATGAATGTTTTCTACAGACAGTCACTTGCTTTTGAAGTTTCTGCTAGTTAAATTTAGGAAAGAAATGAGAAGTGCAGTTTCTTTTAGTTCAGCTGAAGTTTTCTTTTATCTTTGTTCCAAGTCAGTGTTTTTCATACATTCAGGTATTTTCAAACTCCTTTCATGGAGACTTCCGTGAAAGGTAACAGAAAAAATCCATCCATGTGATGGGCTTGTGTAAAGGTCCCTCAGGACCTCCCATTCTGTGAGAATTTGTGCTTCCATTGGGAAATACTTAAAGCATGAAGACAGAGAAATTACAAACCACATGTGTAAGAGAAGGTTATTTTAAAACCCCTGAATGCTATCTCGGCCTTGGAGGTAGTTATTATGCAGTGAATTCTCAAAATTCTTTTGGATGAGGGTCAAGGAGAGCATCTGTAGGAAACAAAAATGTTGGTCTGAGATGCAGCCGATTCACAACCCTGTATTTTGCCATTTCCTCTAGGTTGTACTTTTCTTTGTATCTTGTTTCTTAGGAAGATCTTGACTATTTCTGGGACTCCAAAACTCAGTGATGTTCCAGTCATAGCTTATTGCATTATAGCTTATTATTCTTTGGGGAGAAATGCATTCACTATTTGGCACATGTGGACACTGGCACAATTCTGCAAAACATCAAAAGTACAGCTTTCAAAGGCTAATGCACAATAGGAGATGGGAGAGGAAGGGAAGAGGAGGTTAACAAATAAAGTGATATGTCTGAAAAGTTCTGAAACACCTTAAAATAACAGATTGGAGAGAACATCAAGCCTCCAGCAATCCTTCATATACCTTCAGAGTTGTATAGCTTTTTCTCTCAACTCTTATTTCTGGGTCATGACTCCTGATGACAATGACAAATTGTTTTGGGGACTTTCTTTTAAGACCATGGCATGATTCCATAAACAAATAAATAAAATGCAACAATTTGAACACTGAGGTAGGAAAAATAGCAATGGATATAGAAGAAAGGTACGTTTGCATGCTTGGCATTATCACTGATATGACAACATAGTCTTATTTCCCCAAATTCAGGCATACATGAAATGGAGACTAAAAATAGGTGGGTTTCTTGCTCACTTTTAATCATGAGCGTATATCATATTTACACTTTACTGTTAATATTTTCCACTGAGGGCTAATGTAACCATTAACACTTGCAATTGTCAGCCTTTATAAGCAAACTGCTGGTCAGTATAAGGATTGGAGCCACTTTTAAAGGCATGGTAGCTGAGTGAATCGTTTGCGTGCAGTAGAAGTGAAGATATGTCCAGGAGCTGACACTCATGATTGTTCCTAGATCATGATAATGCTAGAAAATCTCAACAATCTCCTGTTGTCAAACATTTCAGATTTGGAAGCCTGAAACTAGGCATGTAATTCTAAAATCATGAACTCTGAAGCTGCGGGCAAAAGTTAATGGTGCAAGTACCATAGCCACAGCTGACAGTGTTGACTGATGGGATTGCCTTGGATCCAACTGTCCCTATTAAAAAAGACATTATTCAAGAATATGGGCTGACAAAATGAATACTAATTTAAGCTTCCCAGAAAGTCATCATGTGTGCCGTGGGGGAAATTCTGTGCACTACAATCTGCAAATCTCTATCTATCTTCCTGTCTCCTGTGTCTATCACTGTACTGGTCTTCTCCATTGCTGCAAATACTTCAGTTTATCTTCTTTTTCTTGTGTGTTTCCCTGTGCTTTCAGAGCTACATCCAGCCTTATGCCACTGCATAGGGGTAGAAGGGCTGGCTGCTGCATTCCATGTCTCACAGGAAAGGATTTTTGGGTAAATCATGCCACAGGCAGAAATACACATCTGCTGCCCTTGCTGCTTCTGTGGAGCATATTGCAAAGCCTGCCTGGAGTCATGTAAGTGTGATGCAAAGTTGTGTGAGCTTGTGTTTCAATCCTCATTCATCAGGAAAAACTTAAATGTAAGAAGAACTGTAGTATGATAGAAATGGTTTATATTTTGTAGCAAAAGCAGAAAATTCACCTGGGAAGATCCAAATTCAAATTAATTTAAATGTGATCATGAAAGATTGATAGAGGGCTTCTGGTCAGAAAGGCAGCTTATGACCTGTCTATTCACAGCATGCCATTTGCAGAGGTGGTCCAAGTAAAAGGCATGGCAGAGTCCACCATTTTGTTTTCATGTTCAGTTTGACAGGAGTCACTGGAAATTACCCTCATCAGTCTGATAGGATTCCTGTGGCTAGCAAAAGCGGGAACAATTCAATATTATAAAGTATTTATAAGTCCCTAAGGCACATTTACAGATGTCCTTAGCAACATCAATTTCCAGCCTGTTAATAGCTTTAAAAGCTAAAAGCAGAACTGTAGACCTTTTCTAGGCACTAAAAAGCAGCAAATGCTGACAGACAAGTAGTGAGTAGGCAGATCCCTCTCTGCCCACCACTGATAACAATCAAGTCGTTGTATTGTGCATTAGCTTCAGGGAATGGATTAGCCCTTTTGGCAGCCCACTGTAAAGTACTTTGCAGTAACTCATTTTGAGATCTCAAATGCATGAATCACCCAGGTTAAGTTTAAATTGAGCTTTGAGGGCCAGAGTCTTATCTTGCTTACACCAAAATGCATAGAGAGCTATTGTAATAGAGCCAATATTACAGCACCATGTAGCATCAGTATGCAGGCAATCAGAATTGGGCCCTAAGGGTGAAAAAATTATATAGTAGTAAAGATTATCTGAGAAAAGAAGTATGGGTTGCTATATATAATAATAAAGAATTAACTAACACTGAATGAGGAGCTTTCTTACAATAAAGAAAATGGTCCAATTTCAACTAAATATTTAAGGTCCTTATTTGTTCAGTTTCTACTTCTCCACTGAGTTTACTGGGCCTCTTCTATTACCAAATTATTTTTCAGGCAGACATGAATATTTGAATACATGCATCCTCCCATCACATAAATACATGAACATCTGGTTTCTTCATCTTACTTCTGGCCACTTCTTGTTTGTACATGAAAAAGATGTCAGGCAGAAAAGGTACAGTAAGTGGGCGGCTAGATGACTTTATCCAGCCAATGTCCCATGCTCCACTTGTACCTAAGTGACCCCAGAAAAAGAGGGCTAAAGTGATGCTGGGTGAGGGGAAATGTTCTTGGGGCCATATTGGCCTTGTAGACAGTTTTTTAGGCATTTTCCCTATTTGATCAATTCCGAATCTATTGACTTTAGTGTGAATACACTGCAGACTGCATCTTCAGAAGGAGGTATACATTTTTCAGCTTCATATCGTTTAAATAAGGTATATAGCACCAAGCTGTTTCTCAGACATGAATATATAGGAATGAAATAACTATTTTAACCTCCTCAGATCTGCTTTTATGAACAGCTGTCAGGGCACATGTTTACATATTTTTTGAGTCAGCTGACCCTTCAGCTTCTCTCCCTTCTCATTTCCACCTTTCCATTTAAATTGCTTGCATTTTTCTCATTTGTAGGTTCCAGGCGAGCAGAGCAGATTTATTCCACTGGAGGAGAGAGCAAGGGGTGACCAATGAAAGAATCTACTAAAGAGTTGCACACAGCCTTTCCTCTGCAAACTGCTCATTCAGTCTATCCACCCTTTTTTGAAGGTTTGCTTTGAAAATAATGTGTTTAAAAGCTGCTTGGATGGATCTCAAGAGCTTCAGATTAAGAGGATGTAAACAGTGTCCAGAAATCTGAAATAGAACAAGACACTGCTCTGTCCAGTATCCTGGAGTAAAAGCAGTGTGGCTCAGAGGAGCTTGCAGGTGTCAGGTAGTCCATGCCCTGCCTTGCAGATAACTCAACTTTTCCCAGGTCATTACTGACAAATGGGAGTCTAACCTGTTATTAAAATATCTCCTGTGAGGGAGATTCTGCTACTTCCTGAAGTGAACTGCTCTGGTACATACTTGCCCTCAGCTGCCTACTGATATGTAGTAGCCTGGAGAAGATGGGGAGGTCTGAACCTAGGATCCCCTACTTGGTTTTTCTGTTGTAATAAAGATGCACTGCACTGGAATATTCATTTTTTAAGGTTTATGGGGGTGGAGAAGACCAAAGCTCTCGCTCACATGTCAAGCATAGGCTCTGACTTTGAAAGCAAAATAAAGAGGGTCTCCCAGTGATTCTGAGATCAAAATACTAGCAAGGCATTCTTATGGAAGCTGAAATTTCTGCAACCACCAGTTGAGCTCAGCCTTCTAGGATTGGTAGGCATTGGACTGCAAAGGGGGGAGTCTGTCAGCCATGTGAAATACATCTAGGCTCTGCCATGGGCAGTGAGGGCAAAGTGGTGGAAGGGCAGGCCCGTTTTCCTTGGAAGGCTAAATTAAACCAGTGTGTCCCTGCTGCAAATTTTTGAATTGGCATATTTCTGTAGAGGGGAAAAAAGCATCCAGTTAAAAACTGCTAACCAGCCTTTTAAAAAAACACTCTCCCACAATGTGTTTATCAAATATGCTAATCTTTTCCCCTTACATAGTTTAAAAATGAACTGCCTGCATACAGACATTCAGGGGAACAGCTCACAGAGTGCTCACAGCTCGCCGGTTCACTTTCCAAAGACTTCAGAGAAGTAATGAGGCCTTTTTAGTTTGTCTGTTCTACAGCCAGAACACCAATATTTACAATTCTGTACATTCTTTGATCCTTCTGTTAATGTCTCCATACTGGCTGACAATGTTTTTGCAAAAGTTAAAAAGAGACCTCAGCTATAGCAAGAGGTTTTTGTCTGTGGAAATAAACTGCTGCTTCTCAGCTGCAAACTGCTGCTATGTGGCTGCCATTCAAGCCCAGGGTTATGAGGAATGTTTGCAGAAAAATGAACGGTGAATGCTAGAGCACTTGCTTTTCTGCTTACGCTTTGTTCCCTCTCACAACACTTGGAATTTAAATGCTTCAATCAGTGACCAGGTTCTTCTTTATTTTTCTGGGAAATGTTATTTCCCCCTCCCCACCCTGCAGAAGCCTACAACATCTACAAAACCGCAAATGCTTTCTTTATGAAGGATGGGAGGCAAAGCTATTCTGTCTAATGCTTGGGCAGGAGGACATGCAAACAAATGCTGCTCAGTTACACAAAATTAATTGAATCTGAAAGTAGCACATGTCTTAGAAGAGTCCAGACAACTCAAGATGGCACAGGACTCTCTTTACTATGCAGCTATTACAAGATATTCCCTCTCTACAACAGTGGAAAGGGACAGAGATGCAGATGTCCACTGACATGTGGGTGTCTCTGTATAAAGTAGGTGTTTAAAAGCCTGTTAATATGCAGGAGAGGGCTGTACAGCTGACCTCTCTGTTGAGAGAAAGCATCTGCCTTGGAGCTTCTCTGCCATAAAAAGGCAGGTAGGTCTCAGTCTGCACCATCTCATGTTAGCTGAAATCTTGCTATGTATCTCCTCATTCTCCTTTTCCTCCTCTTCTCCTTAGCAGTTTTCATTTGATATAGTTTAATAAACACACAGCTGAAATAGATTAGAGGCCTATAAAGAAAATTACCACCTGTTGACTATAGCCTTTAAAAGGCTATAGTTGACCAGCCTTCAAAAGTTTACATACTAGGTGTCTTCTTCCAGTTGCAATCTGTGGGCCACATTGTGAGGCAAAGATGTTTCCCATACGCAGCACTTTATGTTTACAGAAAAGTTTTGCTTTTTCCCTAGCCTGTTTGCTTGCTTACTTGTACACTGTTATTCTGCAATAGTTTGTAGATCTCCTTCTGATGTGAATTGTAATGTAGACCACTGCTGTACTGATAGCTTAGGCATTTATGTTGTGGAGAAGGGATGTAGTCAATACCTCAGATGAGGCTTATATTAGGTGAATACTAGCTTTGCTTACCAAAATACAGTGGTATAGAGTCTTGGAAGATATATCCCTCACCAGGAAATGCTCTCAAAGTAATTGCAAGAGCCTTTTATGTATCCTGAGATTGCTATGTTTCCTCCCAGTCTTCACTAAGGTAAACAAGCACATTTCTTTCAACTGTCCCTGACAAGCCATGTTTCCTCAGGCTCTGATTATCTTTGTCATTCTCTTATTGACATGCCAATTGCTCCTGTCTTTCTCTAATTACTGTATTCTGGATAAGAGGCAAGATTCCTGCTGTGGCCATGCCAGAGCTGCAAGGAAGATGAAGATTGCTTTGCATCTTGCATAAACCCCACCTGCTTCTACATGCCAGAAGGAGGTAGGTAGATACAGCTGTGTAACACTCTAAATGCTTCAATCTGCAGGTCTGACCCTCTTCTCCAAAACTTAGTATTTATCCAGTGGTTTCCCATCTTCTATTTGTGCAGCTGATTATTCCTACTTTTCACCTGTCCTTGCTGAATTGCATCCTATTTATTTCAGACAGACTCCAGCTAATGAAGATATTTCTTTCCTTTTAATCGCACATCCAGAGAGCTCACAACTCACATTAAACTTCAATTGTATATATGTTTCATAAAGAGCATTTCCCACTCTTGTATGAGCCATTAATAGAAATATTGCAAAACACCAGAAGCAAGCTGGATTTTTTTGTAGAAAGCCACAGGACATCCTTCTAGTCTGACGGTGAACACTTTTTTGGCATAAGGTTTTTGGGCAATTGTATATAGCTTATAACAATTTCAGCTAGAGTAGTCATTTAGAAAACACACTAAAGTATCTCTGGTAGAGTATGGAAGCTACTTTAAAAACCTTACCATTAGACAGCAAAATGCCTCCTCTTCATCTGAGTGCTGCACTGCAGAGTCAGGGGCTTTTTGACATTACTGTCGGTAGTAGCTTAGGAAACCAAGCCTGGGAACCCCTCATCTACAGGACGTTCCTCTAACTGGTTTGAAAAAATGTTAGATTTTACTCTATATTTGTTCCTCAAAGGAATAATTATTAAACAATTCACATTATTTTCAATGCAAAGATATCTTTTTCTTTCCTTGCATTCTTCATCAGGAACATGACTGCTTGTTACTGCTATTTTTCCCTTTTCAACATTGTTACTCGATGTAGTCCTCTAAAATGTTTCAAGAATGTGCCTCTAAAAAGTCTGACCATAAAACTCAAGTCACTTTATTGAAGTAACTAGAAATACATTTCAATATTTATCTAGATTTGTTTTTACTGCACTGCTAACTCTTAATCTCCTTAAATCTATGGTGCTGAGGTAATTTTCTCAGAATTACTGAGTACAACAAAAAGCCTCTGCTCCTGTCTTTTATCAGACAAGAGTTATTTCCAGGACTATCACCTTTTGGTACAGACAGTATAATAACAAATCTTATTTGTACTATCCTCTTGAATATGGTAGAAAACTGTGTTAAAGTGTAGGCCTTGGAAGCTCTTCCTCGGGTTTGATCTCTTTCAGGAAGAAATCAATACACTTTCTAACAATTTCATTTTGAATTAGGTCTCTGAGCATTAACTTTATTAATGAAAATTATCACTTGCATTGATTTTTGCCTGGGAAAGAAGTCTGGCATGCAATTGGAACTGCTCTGGATGTCTTCTGGGGATGGCACCACTGATCTGATATGCACACCCATAGGAGTGAGTTAACACTGCTGCTGGCATGGAAGGTGAACCAACTACCATGAGCAACTGGCAGTCAGTCTCAGAGCTGGAGTTTAAAGGCATTTAGGTGTCCAAGTGTTCATGCAAATGTTGTTATTTATTCAGTTGTGATTTCTAAAACCTGAAGAATATATTTGCAATAATCAACATGATGTCCAAGTGTGTTTGAAGTAAACTAGCATGCAAAGTTAGTAATCTGAATCCTGAAAGCAGTAGAGCTGTGTTAGAATCGCATTATAGTAGACTAATTATTACTGCTTCTTGACAGGGCAGTTGCCTTGGAACAGGGCTTTGCTGACAGGGTTGTGGCTGCTGTAGCTGTAGGGGCTGGTTGAGCATTGGGCTGAGTGCTCTGCTGTACTGGCCAATGTAAATTCATTGAGTCAGTAGGATCAACTCACGCTCACAAATATTTCAGTTTTTGAGAGATAGTGACTTACAGCTTAGCTCTTGAAAGTTTGTAGTTGCTTTCTGCTTTTGTCAAGTGAGACTTAACTTGTAGCTAAAAGCTTTAAAAGATGTTGCTTCTTGGGAAGTGTTATGAAGAACCTGAATTAGGACTTCATACAACTCTGAACTATAGAATGTAAGTACATAAAAAAGCACCACCTGTTCAGGAGATGTAGCATGTTAGTGTGCTTCAAATATCTCTTACTTCAGCATAGATGTGTTCAGAGATACATTTTTGATGTCATACAGAAACACACAAAGCCTTTTCTGTTTAAGCAAATCCCTTTCTGTTGCATAAGCACTCAAAGTAATTAACCCGTACATCTGTAAAACAAATGGAATAAATACATTTGTCCTGTATTTGGATTCAACTCTGCAGAATCATTTCTTCTTTTCAGATAAGCAAAAATATGAAAGATGACTGAAAATGAATGTTACAATATTGCATTGTGCTGTATTCAATTCTGTTTTCTCAGGGAAATTATTGAGATATCAGTATCCAACTTCATGCCTTGGATTGCCATCTAGTCATGCATGGAATGGTGGGTTTTTTCATATAAAAGATGAAAATGCAGCTACATTCAGATCTTAATAATTACTCATAAAACTACTTTTCCTTTTCTTTCTTCTTTTTTCCTCTTACTTCTTCCTTCACCCTTCTCGTCTCTTATCCCTTCTCCTCTCTTGTCTCTTCTTTTTTTCTAAACCAGAAAGTACGAGGGAACCTATTAACTGACAGTACAGCATGGAATAAAGGGAGGAAAATCAAAGAAAATGTCATTTCCAACTGATCATGTATGTTAAAGACCAACGGGGAAGACTGCTGCTAGGGAAACACACCACAAAGGCAGGAAAGTGAGTGTCTTTAAAGCACCCTAGAAATGCAGTGATGATACATGCACCAAAATGCTGTTATTTGTTCTATATTGAATGGCCATCTTTTCCATAGTTACTGCTTCCTAGCAGTAAGAAGTGAATGTCTTTTTTTTTTTACTACAGGGCTTCAGCTATTCCAATTTTAAATGTTAGTGCAAACATCAAAGAAAGCTGTGTGAACAAAACTGTCTGAAACCATTAATCCCCAATATTCTATTAGTGTTCAGGAAAGCTCAATTACATACATCCATGGCTAAGTGGTCATACCTGCATGCATGATCATTATAATTCTTATACAGTAGGCACTCAATTCAACTGTGTATGCAAATGAAGTCCAATATTTTACTCGTAAACTCTGCAAATCATATCAATTGATTGCAGGTTATCCCCCCTGTTTTGGAGAATAGAGACTGTTTTGGAAAAAGTGCCTGTAGCAATCTGAAGGCTTCAGGAACTAAGCTGGAGGGCAGTGCTCTCATCAAATACGCAATGAGAGAAATTAAGAAATCGCAAAGAAAATATTTAGTCTATCAGATATCTCCACTATGAGGAAAGTGGGTCAATTTCTACAGCTAAAAAAGCCTTTAAAAAAACCCTTAAAAATGAAGCCAAATTCTTCAGCTACAAAGCAGGAGAAACAGCCACTGATTTTGAGTAGTGCTGCTCATATTGTACAGTCAGAGAATAAAGTGCTATGATTAAAATATAAAGAAATAAATTCACTTTTTTCTTTGTCATTGGTGCCCATGTGTAACAGTATAATGATGAAAATATTGAAATTATTCAACTAACTGTTTGATCTAACTATTATTTCTATTAATTAAGATCTATCTATTATTTCAGTGCTTAATTTTAGAACTCAGCTTTACACCTTATGCCACACAATGCCTCAGGTTTCATCCAGCTGGTATTGAAGTTTTGGAGGAAAAGGAAACTAGTTTTGCGATTGCAGTTTCTGCTTTCCAAAATAGAGATTCATAGAATCATAAAATCATTAAGGTTGGAAAATACCTCTAAGATCATTAAGTCCAACTGTCAGCCCAACATTATCATAACCACCAAATCATGTCCTGAAGTGCATAATAGCTTTGTGCCTTGGCACAAGGCAAAAGTGTACAGTAGCTGCACAAGGATTTCCAACAGTTTTCTTTAAGAAACTCTTTGTTTTCAAAAGTCAATTTTTAGTTATAGAATTGTAACTAAATATACATAATATAAACATACTATATATATATAATATAATTTTTATTTATATAATATAAACATTATATTTATGATTCCTG